>JAFEMH010005999.1:0-95000 GCA_022495995.1 Adenophora triphylla var. japonica
AATTTAAACAAAAGTTTGGAATTATGAAAATAAATTGAAAAAAGAGGAATTATTTTAAAAAAAGGTTTTTTTGAAAACGGTCATATTTTGAAAATGGGAAGATTTTTTTTTGAAAAATGGGGGGAAGCTTTTTTTTTTTTTTTTTTGTTTTGAAAAGGGGGAGTTTCTTGGGAAGGGGGAAGTGGTTATTAAATTAACCCTTGGTCAACTCTCTCTCGACCGAGGAGACACGCGTCAAAGTGAGAGGTCAAGGGCCGATCGGCCCTATGCTCGATTGGCCGAGGACGCTTGGACGAGGATCGGGGTCGCCAGGAGGAATCCCGGCCGTTCGATCGTGTGAAAGAAACACAAAAATGGGAGGGCCGATCGGCCCTTGACTCCCATTGGCCTAAAAAGGCGGCCGATCGGCCTTAAGAGTTACGTACTCTCCTTCTCCAACACACCTTCTTCTTCTTCTCCGATTCCTCTTCTCTTTCTTCTCTGAAACTTTTCGCCGGAGTTCCCTTGATTTGTGCCGAGATTTTTGCTTTGCCATGGATCCCGACGCCGCAGCCTTGGAACGATTGCTCAATCAACCTGATTATTCACCATCGGGCTCATACACCGAGGTATGTGTGGTTTTCATGGCTATGGAGGAGGAGTTGGTGCTAGTGGACACGGCGCCGGGGTAGCCGCGGTTCTGGCGCTTTAGGGGCGGTTTTGGTGATATGGGTGGTGGTTTTGGTGGTGGTTGGTGCTACGGAGGTTATGGAGGTGCCATGTGGAGGCAGGCAACCACGGCGGTGCATGGTGGGCGGTCACGGTGGTGCGGTGGCGGCAGCCATGGCGGTGATGGCGGTGGGTATGGCGGCAACGATGGCGGCCATGGCGGGAATGGTGGAAATGATGGTGGTGATGATGATGATGAAGAGGAGGTTGATGCCGATGCCGGGGAGAGTGACCGGAGCGACGCCGGCGGGAATGCCGAGGCTAGGAGGCGCGAAGCCGCAATTATCGGCCTTCGAGACTGTTCTTTTGTTACACAACCAATGGACTTTACGCGGCCCGAATTTTCATGGATCCACCGGGTCTCGCTCCCGCGTCTGATGAAGGTACAATTTTATTTAACAACATAATAATTGATATATGTGCAAAGTGTTTTATTATTTTAAAATGCGAGTAATGACACATACCCGTGCCGTGTTTACCCCGCAGATGAAGAAGATGAAGGGACGTAGTTCCCTTAAGGCGGTCGGCGAGCCGTGGGCGCTTGCCGGCCGGTGAGGGTGGTCCTCGCGAGATGGTGTGGAGCTTGGGGTTGGGCCCCTTCTTTGATATGGTTTCACCGATGGGTCGACCCTAAGTGTAATGTCAAGGGTGAAGGTGTGTCGTGAGTTTTGGTGGGACACGACACATACTTTCCATCCGAGTTGGGGTGAGACTACGATCACTCCTACCGACTTCGCCGTCCTCACCGGGCCGAGATTTACAGATGTAGTGTTGCCTGATGAGACCCTACACTCGATAAGGCTCGTCCGATCCACTGCTTGGCGCTAGCGTTGGCCCGAGCAGTAAATTTCGGTGTTGACGCAGAAAGCCGTACAAGCTTGTTGAGACCGCCATCGATCGGTACAGTAGTCGGCCAAGATGGGATGGACGCACTTGTCCTGGGGATTCCTTTGGTACGGCTTATCAGCGGCCCTCTTTCCCAACTCGGGCCCGGTGTGCCGATTCTCTTATTGGGTGCTTTGTCCGACTTGGACTTAGTGCGGTATATTTCTTGGGGAGGGGCCGGCTTGGCCGAGCTGTACCGGGCCCTTGACACTGTCTCGAGGTCCAATACCTCCTCTTTTGATGCTTTTCACTTTGTCCTGGAGGTATGCTAACTCTTGTCATTCTCATTACCCCTTACTTGTCACTTGTTTTTTTTCTGTCTTTGTAAATATCTGCTTTTCTGTCTTTTGTAGGCTTGGGTTTATGAGATCTTCGGCGTTGCGCCTTTCACTCTACGGGACCAGACTCGGGATGTGCCCGTCTTGCGGTACTGGAGGAAGGAAAATCGGATTGAGGGGTATCCGAAGACGGTTCGTGAATCCGATTTGAGGGCCGTGTTTGATGGTCCCAGTAGACCCGAGTTTTTACTCTTTCCTTGGACTCCTGAGGCTTCTGAGACTGTTGGTGCTGTTCGGGACGTTACTGCTTCCCGCCGACTGCTAGTTGGATTGCTTGCTGATGCGATGTATCTGGGCGAGCGGGTGTCGAGACAGCACCATGCGTGGGCTCCTCTTTATGCGCCACAGCACCCTCCCAAGAATATGTGGTACCCGGACCGATTGCCGAGGAGGATGGAGTATCTCGTACGGGGTCCCCGCTTATCAGTTCCGCCTTGACATGCCTTATATAGATTTTGTGGCTCTCTTTCTGAGATCACCGCAGGTGGTGCGGCGGGCTGCTGCGGATGCCGAGGCTGCTGGTATGGGGGAGCAGGATCCGGTTATCCCCGAGCCGATGGGTGCTGCACCTCCCGAGATAGCGGATATGCCTCCCTTTCCCGATCACTTTCTATGTGCATATGGCCGACGGGGAGGTGCGGTAGACTTGGCTCCTACAAGCCGATGAGGTGGAGGGTGCCCAGCTTCCTCCCGGTGGTGCTGGCGGGGTATGCCTTTTACCTTTCCTCTTCATGTACTGGTACTTATGCTTTAGCTGTGATGTAACTCTCGCCCTTGATTTTTGCAGGTTACTCGGGAGTCTTATGTGCGGTCCGTGAGGCATAGCAATGTACTGACCCGTCTGCTGAGGAGTGCAGTGGCGGCACTTTCTTGCCAATCCCGAGATCGTAGATGTGGATCCGGCACAGCTGGAGACAGCGCTCCTGTGGTGACGGTAGCTCGACATCCGGGTTTTCTCGCGGCCGTGCCTCGACTTCCCGTCTGGGTCATTAGGATTTTTCATTTTTATGTAGTACCCGTTAGGAAAACGTAGGAGCATGCGCTCTAGATTTTATGTTGACTCACTGATGAATGCTTTATGTAATGTTCTAAGGATTTAATATATAAGAGTTAGCATTTTCTATTTATGTACATTTCTATTTTTGGACGTTATCTATTTTTGTACACTGCATTGGACAAAATAAAATACAATAAAGTAAAAATTGAAAATAGAAAATAATAATAAAAAATAAAGAATAAAAATAAAAAAAATAAAATAAAAGAACAAAAAGGTGGAGCCTTGGGATCTCGTTGAAGCCGCCGAAGTTGAGCCGTGGAGAGACCAAAGAGTCGATCGGCCCAAAAAAAAAGGTCCGATCGGCCCAAAATTAGAGGTCCGATCGGCCTTATGCTGAAAAGGCGGCGGTTGTAGCTCTGAGTAATGGGCCGATCGGCCCTCCTTTTCCTGCACGGATTTCTTTACTGTCCTTTCCCGTACGGATTCCCATACCCAAAACCTATAAAACCCTTGTCAGCCGATGGGTACAAAACATAATTTCTTTTCTCTCTTCTTCGTACTGTTCTCTTTTCCTGCCGTGGACACACAATGAATTCTCATCCCTCCGTCTTGATGGAGAAGCAAAACAATTTTGAGAGTGATTTGGCTGTTTGGGTATCCAAGGTACCTCGCTCCGTTCGTCATGCCTTTGACAAACGTTTTGGGGTAAAGTGTATTTGGTCCCTTTTGCCCATGCATCCCAATTGGAATCTTTTACATGCCGCAGCCGTTTGGGACGAATCCAATCACGTTTTCAACTTTTCTTACAACGAGATTACACCCACCTACGAGGATTTTCTTGCTCGTGTGGAGGGGATGATGTCGCTTGATAGCGGTTCCGCAGATCGAGTTCCGTTGGTGACAAGGGTGGCTAAATTTCTCGCGCATCCCTACGGCCGTGGCTAGAGGTTTGGTTGAAGGTGTAGACATAGATATCTCGTGATTTGCCGGGAGATTTGCTCATGGTGATGACTTCGACTGGATTTTGCTTTGGATTGCCTCGGCCCTCTCGCTTATTTTCCAAGGTTCTCGTTTTCTCCTTACGTGGGTGTAGCTACCAAAGGATGTCTTGGATATGGTTGATCGTGCCCGTTCGGGAGGAGCATCATTCCGGTTCTCTTGGGCGAGACACTTCATGGTATATCTCGATAGCTAGGGTGCTCCGCTTATGACTAGGGCAAGTACAAATTACCGACCACGTGGCTCGAGGATCGACTTTTTGTTCTAGAGATTCCACCTTCGAGTGTTAGGCCTTGGTTTCATGGTTGTAGGAGGAAGATTGATCCGCTTCCGCTTGTCGAACGGGAGTGGAAGATGTATTTGGCGGAGGTGGATACCGATAGGATTCATTGGCGAGTACAAAGATTGGGGCCTCTCCTTCATTCGGAGCCTTCGCCTTGGGCAATGCCCGATTCGTGTACTCACCTTTTGAGACCACCACCTTTACTATGCAGAGCGGGTACTTCGGCAATATGGCATGGAGCAGTCCGTCCTCAAACTTGGGGAACTTCGAGTTTGATGATTCTCGCCAAAGTCCTTCCAACGGACGTTGGTGTTTCAGCTTTGATGGTAAGCTTATGGAGTTCTCATGGGATGCCACGAGTCTATCTTGCACAATGGACCCTTAGCACTCATTTGTCGCATGCTTATTTGACATGGTATGAAGAAAACTTGGGACCGATGAGGGAGACTTTGTATGACTTGAGACGGAGATTGGTTCCTAACATATCTTCGAGCCGTTTTCGTAGACAGGAGGCTTGGGGATTTCTCTAGACACAAGGAGGAGAATCCTCCCAAGAAGATGGAGCGGAAGTTGAAGGGTAAGGCGATCGAGGAGGTTCCCCATTGAAGAAGAAGTATTCGCCTTATTTTAAGAGAGAGAATAAGAAGAAACCGACTCGACGAGCCGCCAAGAAGAAGAAGGATCGGAGATGAGGGGCCTAGTGCCAAGGAGTAGACCTTATATGTCCGAGTATCCACCCACAACCATATGCACACATTAGTTATTTATTTTGTCTTTTAATTTTTTAGTTTCTTTTGCAAGTTATTTAGTCATTAGTATAGTCGAGCTTAGACTCATCAAATAAGTGTAATCATGCATTGATTGTGGGAATGAAAAAGTTTATTGCTTTAGTAAAAACAGATTGATTTTTATTTATTTTTTGGACCGCGCCGATTAAGGCCGCCACGTTCCCCTTTTTACAATGAGAACCAAGGGGCTCAGTCGTCGTAGTTCATTTTCATCAAGCTACTATTTTTAGAAAGGGGAGATAGAAGCGGGACAATTTTTATTTTATTTGTTTGCTCTAACTTTTGCCTAGACCGCCCTTTACGGGTTTTCAATCTAGCGAGCTTTTGAACGCACCCTTTCTTTTTATTGCTAGACCGCCCTTGCGGGTTTTCAATCTAGCGGGCTTCTTTTGCGTTTTTTTTTTTTTTTTTTTTTTTTTTTTATTTAGAGGGGGAGGAAGAGCTTAATCATAGTAGCGTCTCGAGCTTGCCGAGGTTGGTGGGCTCCTTGAATTCGTTGCCATCCAAATCGCCATTTTAACCGCTTCCACCCGAAAATATCTTCTTGATCACATACGGGCCGGTCCATGTAGGCCCACTTCCCAAGAGGATTGAACTTATTGGGAAGTTGCCGCTTCAAAACCAAATCTCCTTCCTTAATGTCTAAGGGCCGCACCTTTTGTTGAAAGCCCTTGCCGTCCGTCTTGATAGGCTCTGATGTGTTCCATGGCTTTGAGTCTCGCGCTCGTCAAGTGTGGCCAACTCGATCATATCGGCCGCGGAGCCATTCAACTTCGCTACTTGATTTTCTAATAAGATCCTCAAAGACGGACTTCCAACTCAACCGGGAGTACCGCTCCATCCCATATGTCGAGCAAAAGGAGTTTCGCTCGTAGCCGTACGAACGGAGGTTCTATATCCCCAAAGTGCCAATGGTAGTTTCTCGCGCCCCTACCTCGAATTGTCCGTTCTTCTCGATTATCTCGCTCAATCGCTTTTGTTAGCCGCTTCGACCGCTCCGTTGGTCTCGAGGCCTATAAGGGGAAGACTTGTGCCGGTAATCTTGAACTCGCGCAATTTGTCACAATCTCCGCCGAAGGGACCCGTTGTCCGAGATAATCTCATTTGGTACTCCATATCCGCACATGATGTCCTCCTTAATGAACCGTGCCACCTTTTTGGAAGTCAACACCTTGTAAGATTTTTGCCTCGATCCACTTGGTGAAGTAATCCACGCCTACTAATACAAAACAATGCCCATCGCTTCCTGGTGTAATCTTGCCAATCACATCAATCCCCATGTCGCAAATGGCCAAGGGGTTACCATGCTATACAACTCGTGAGGGGGCACATGGTTCAAATTGGAACACATTTGGCATTTGGGACATTTCCGCACAAACCGGATGCGCCGGCTTCTATAGTGACCCAATAATAACCCAACCGTGTGATTTTCTCGTCTCAACATTCCGGCATTCATGTGTGGACCGCATAAGCCATCGTGTACTTCTTCCATGATCATTTCTCGCTCGTTTCGCGTCTACACAGAGTAACAGGAGACCATCGTAGTGTCTTTGTACAACATATCATCTAGTAGAACAAACCGTCCGGCCAATCGCTTCAATGCTCTCAAGCTTGGCTTTCACGTCTCCTAGAAAAGACACATCACCCTTCTTGAGATACTCATAGATTTGTGCGTACCACGGATCCTTATTCTCCTCGATGTCGCCTTGAATCTCGCAGCCAGAGGCTTCGTAGCGCAGCGGGGTTCTCTCTTCGGACCAACTCGAATGGTTTTACGTACATCCCGTGAGGGAATCTCGACCAAAGAAGCCAGCGTAGCTAAAGCGTCGGCAAATCTATTTCGTCTCTCGGGTAGATAATGGAATGTCACTTCCTTGAATTGCTTGACAAGCTCTTCCATATGAGTCTGATATCATGCAAGCAGTAGGGGTCAGCCTTCCACTTCTTAGACGTCCGATTGATAATTAAAGCCGAGTCTCCATATACTTCCAACTCCTTTACATTACGCTCCAAGGCCGCTTCTAAACCGGCTATGCATGCCTCGTATTCACCGCGTTATTGGTGGTTGTAAAATTCAGCTTGATGGCGATGGGGGTGTGCTCATCTTGGGATCAACCAAAAGGATTCCCACTCCATTGCCCCTCTTGTTCGCGGCTCCATCAAAGAATAGTTGCCATCTCTCTTCCGTATCAATGCTAAAAATCCCCTCGTCCGGAAATTCCGGTTCAAGCCCCCGTTCTTCCGTGCTTGGAAACTCGCTAAATGATCCGCCATGGCTCTCCCTTTAACCGCTTTTCGCACATAGGTGATATCGAATTCCCTGCAAATACCGACCACTTGGCTAATCTCATGGACAGAGAAGGTTTGTCAAACAAATACTTAATTGGATCCATCTTTGACACTAGCGTAATCGGATGCGCCGACAAGTAATGCTTCGAGCTTATTAACCACCCAAACTAGCCCTAAGATGTGTTTTTTCCAATGCCGAGTAGTTTAGCTCACTCCCCGCAACTTTCGACTAACAAAATAAACGGCGTTCTCCACCCGAGAGTCCTTGGCTTCTTGTGCCAAAGATAGCCCCAACGGCCGTATCGCCATCGTTAGGTACAATAGCAATGGTTTCTCCGAATGTGGGGGCGAAGGATAGGGGATTGACCAAGTATCTCTTGATTTCCTCAAAGGCTTCTTGACACTTCCAAATCCCAATCTATACTTGCGGTCTTCTTCATCGCCTGAAAATCGGTTCACACATAGTAGTCAATTGATTAATGAAGCGGCCGATGTATTGTAACCGTCCCATGAATCCCTTAACTTCTTTTTCTCGTGCGTGGTGGCCTCATCTCCATGATGGCTTGAATCTTCCTTGATCTCGCCTCAATCCTCGTTCGGTGACCATGTAGCCCAGACCTTTCCTCGAATAACCCCAAATGTACACTTGGCAGATTCACGCATTGCGTGCTCACGCAGCCTCCGTCAAGAACTTTCTCAAATCAATGAAATGCCGACTGCTCCGACCCTTGGAATGAATGATCATATCGTCGACATACACCTCAATCTCCTTATGGATCATGTCATGGAATAATGCCGTGACCGCTTCCGGTATGTAGCCCCCGCATTTTTCAATCCGAATGGCATTACAAAGGTAACAAGATGTTCCCCATGGTGTAGTGAAAGCCGTCTTCTCCCGGTCCGCTCCGCCATCTTGATCTCGATTATATCCTCGCAAAACCATCTACAAAAGACTTGACCTCGTAGTTAGCAAAGTGGCATCTACTAGCATGTCGATATTGGGCAACGGAAGTCGTCCTTCGGGCTAGCCTTGTTGAGATCTCTAAGTCAACACAAACTCTAACCTTGCCATTCGATTTATCGACCGTCACAATATTAGATAACCACGTCTGATACTCAATAACTCGATAAAGCCTACCCTGAGGAGCTTCTCTATCTCTTCTTTAACTTGCAGAGACCATTCTCGCTTAATGCGGCGCAATTTCGTTTGACAAGCTTGGCGTCCGGTGTTAGTGGTATTCTCGTGCTCCACTATCGAGTTATCCAAATTTCCGGCATATCCTTGTATGACCATGCGAACACATCCGAATATTCTTTAAGCAAATTTCAATCAACGCTTCCCTTTCACCCCTTCAAGAAGCTTCCAATCTGTGTCTCTCTCGCTCTTCTTCCGTTCCCAAATTAATACATGATAACACCTCATCGGCAAACTGGGCTCGACCTTCCTTTTGATTGATAACTTGCTTAGAAATTTCTTTAATATATTCATTGTTTAGTGTGTCCGCTTCTTCTAATGAGTCATTATTAACTAAGTTAATTTGATTAAGTTGAGCATTATTTTTAGTTAATTTATCATTAAGAAGATTGGCTATGAGGGGATACTGTAAAGATCTAGTTTTTCATTCATAGCGAAAGTGGAAAACAACATTTGCAACTAATTCATAGTCTTCCGACGTGAGGTCATCGACTTGGAAGAAGACTCAAACTCAAAAGAAAACACATCGTACTCAAACAAAATATGACTCAAGAAACAGAGGACTTGGGGGAACCAGGGGAGACTCAACAGAGGAGGCATCAGCCCCACTCTTCAACCATGTATTCCTTCGTGGCTACGGTCCGCCAAATACGCACCAATTCTTCGCCTTTCCAACCATGGGTGTCACCAACGTCCTTGGATCCGTATCGTCCGCCCGCTTCCGCCCCAATGATCGCAACCATATCATCTTCTATATTCGTATTCCCCAAATGCCGCAACAGTGTCTCGACCATCCCATTCTTCTCGCATCCTCTCGAAACCGCAATGTTCTCAACCAACGGCTCATCCAAAGATACCGCCCTAGCCGATCGGCCAACTCATCTTCGCCTTGATGATGTACCGGCTCGATCGTGACAACCTTGCCTCTCTTTGACGTGGATCCATGAGAACCGTCTTCGCCTTCGACCTATCAACCTCTCGTATCCCCGAAGATTTCGAAACCTTCGCAGCCTCGCCCGTGTGATCAAACCAAGGCTCGCTAAACTCCATGCAAGAGAATTCTTCGCCCTCCTTGACAAAGTAACTATTGAGGGAAAGGCGGTATGGCCTCATCTCTCGGCTTCTCGTAGGTAGCTTTGCCCTCTTGAGGAACTCAATTCTTTCTCTTCACCCGATCTTCGTGGGTAATAACATAGCCTAAACCGTGCCTCGCCGCGATGATCGCAGCTTCCATTGCTTCGTAGGTCCTCGGAGATGTTCACCCAGACCCACCCCGGTACAAATCCCATGTTTCTCATCATCCTAACAAACTGGTCGTACTGTCCGATGTCTTTGTGAGGTCTACCGCGCAAACTCCGTGCTCGTGCTATTAGCCGAAAACCGCCGAACATTGAACTACCCTCTTCGTGGCCGAATCGTAGGACCGGCTTTCCCCAAGCTTGATCCTTGAGATGTTACCGCATCGCTGTAAATGACTGTCACTTGATCGCCCGACCGGAATTTCACACATTGATGCAATGAGGAAGGGACTCCATTCATCTCGATGCAACCATGGCCTACCCAAGAAGATGGTGAAGGTGGAAGGTATGTCTATGACTTGAAACTCAAGAATCATAGTAGTGGTCCCGCAAGTAAGAGGCAAACCGATTATTCCCAACACCGACCGGCTAGTAGAATCGTATCCTCGCACGGAATGAATCGAAGGTCTCAAATCTGTGGGACTTAGATCAAGGACGCCCATCATCCCGGAAGGCAAGCATGTTCACCGCAGTAACCGTTATCAATGAAAATACGTGGCAACCTTTTTCCGTTGACTTCAATAGTAATGTGCAAAGTGGTTCATTATGATCCGATCCAAACTCCGGCATGTCCAACTCGAAAATGTAATGATATTCCCAAAGTGTATGTTGCCGATCATCTCGCGTTACATCTTCCGGCTTTCAGACGTACGGCACCAAAGTCGCAAAGCAAGATTCTCGTTCCAACATCATCCCTGGGCATACGAGGACGTTAGCAAGGACCATAAGGATATATTGGCTTCGAGTTAGCTTCGCTGAGTGAGAATAGGGTCTTCTTTATCGGGATTCACTACTTCAGCTTTCTGACCAAACACTTTCTTCGCCCTTTATCTTCTCGGTTGATACACCCTTCCGACCTCGTGAGTAGACTAACCCCATTCTTTTCCATATCGATACTTCGCGTGAATTTCAGCCAACGAGAGAGGTTTAGGACTCTCTTCCACATAATCATCATTTAACGAGGCAACTTCTCTCGGACAGCTTCCTCAAAAGACAAAGATATAACAAGAAAATTCTTTATAAATTGAACTCAAATTACAAACCGACACAACCGCCTCACCGTCCGTCACAAATGCACTGACCGGATCAGCGAGGTCTTTCTCTACCATAGCAACATCACTACCAACTATCTTACTAGGATTCTCTACCTTCCCTTCAATGATGAGCTTCGCACACCCCTTTTCAAAGCAAAACCAAAGATACTGAGAGTTTCGGCACGAACAATCCCTTTCTCGACAATAGCCGAGAATACCTCTTCTCGTCGATGTACTCCCAGCTTCTCAAAAGCATCTTCCATCTCTACCAAGCCGATAAAATTACCTTCCACCATGTGGATCTTGTTGTTAGGGAGAGGATTCCCCACAACATTTGGAGACTTCGGCTTCTCTACCTTACCTTGCCGAATCAAGTCTTCAGTACTAAACGCTTGAACCGAAGGCGCAATCGCAGTGTGACCCTCAGACTTGTGGTAGTGGCAATACTTAGAAGCATCTAAGCCTTCCTTCGGGTTTAATCGGTTCATAATTCTCAAGCGGCTTGACCAAGCCCTTCTTTACTAGCACTTCGAAAACCTTGCCCATCGGGCATTCCAAAATCATCAAACACTTCCTCTCGCGGTGAATACCGTTATTCCCCTCATTACGGCTTGAACATCCAAAGCAGCCTTCCCTTGCACATAATTTACTTGCCCCACGGGCTCTTTCTTTGCCGCGGTATTTGCGGGAGCTCTATAGCGGAATGAATTATTAGCAAATTTCAAAGGCCCTTTGGTGGAGCGATTCCGGTGATGCCACTCTCATAACGTACGCCCGAATCCACCATTTCCCTAAGATTGGGAAAGTAACCATTACCAACCGCCAACTTGTGTCCGGCAACAAGCACTTGTAAAAATCTGTTTCTCGTTCATTCTCCTTGGGCGGATACCGAATTTCGCTCAACTTATCATTCCAACGCTTGTAGAAGTCATAAATCGACTCTCCATTCTTTTGAAGCGTGTGCTCCAAATCAGCTCGATTCACTTGCCAATCCATGTTTGCTTGATACTTTTCGGAGAACACCCTACTAACCTTGTCCCATGTGTCCCTTTCCTCCTCGTTCAACTTCGTAAAACCAACGGAGAGCAGCCCCTTCCAATGTGCTATGGAACATTCTCGCCATCTCGCTTCGGTGTACAATCTTAGCCCTCATCGCCAACGTATAACCGTCTAAATGTGTCTGGGCAAGTAACTCCTCCAAACATGGCCATCTTGGGCATCTTGAAATCTTGAGGTAGGGGTGCAACTTTGCTCTGATTAAGCATCTTGATGGGGGACACACCTTGCTTTCCCATTTGCTCTGGCCAATGCCTTCACTTGTTCAATCAATGCTAACACAATGCCGGGTCCGTAGCAATGTTGGAGTTCTCGCATGGCCGGGGTTGAGTGATGGTAGGGAGGTGGAGTAGGTAGGGATATGATGGCCGGAATAATTGAAGGGTAAAGTGGGAGGGGGTAGATTAGCAAAGTGGTCCTTGGGTGTGTCAGAGGTTGATAAGGTCTTTTGGATTTGCTCGAGCTCCCATACATGTGTGGTGGAACATTATTGTAGCCGCTTGGAACGTAGTTGGGTAGAGGGAAGGTAGGTGCATTGGGATTGGCGGGATTAGGAGCATCGACAGCTTCATCTTCAACATCGACCACTTCATTCCCCATCAAGATAACCTTGTGTCCCCTTTTACCGAGTTCCTCAACAAAATGATCCTTCGCCTCTTGATTGTGGTTCTTCAAAGTGCGATTCTCGCTCTTCAAGTTTCTCAACCCTCATGGTTAAACCTGCAAAGTAGGCGTGCAGAGCAGCGGAATGTCATTGAAGTTGGGGTCAAGTGGACCTTCCATTCAAGTGACCGGTGTAGAGCCGGCTATGCAGAGGCAAAGGTGCGCTGAGTAGTTGATGGAGGCAAGGTTGTCATTGTTGAATGAAGAACGCGGCCCGACCTTAGCTCGCGGAAGTATCGTAAAAGACTCGGTTTTAGGAGAGGGGTTGACTCAATGCAAAGGTACTAGCTTGAAATTTTTATTTACAAAAGCTTTGTACATTTTAGTCCTACAAAGGTTGGAAGGGATACCCCTTTTTCGCAACTAACTAAATATCCTAAAGTGGTGAATCCTAACGACTAACCTTTCTCGTATAGACAAATAATATGATTTTTATGAAAAGTACCGCAAAACCAATGATAGGTCAAGATCCTTTAACAATATATAACTCGTCCTCACATAGCACGCCCTTTCAAAGGAAATCAATTTTTTAGTGCTCTTAATCTCTCGATAGATCTTGACTTATCATTGGTTCGTGGTGACTTAGCATAAAGACCCCATTAATTGTCTATATAAAAGCTAGTCAAACCAACCGGTCATATGGAGTGTATTCCTAGAAAAGTGGGTGACGCAAGGGTTAGGTTTTAGGCTCCCACCGTGCACCCGAAGCGCACCGATGAGTGGATGGCCAAGCGAGACTCTAAGGGAGGCGACATGATCACCACACTTCCCGCACTTTGGCTTCTCCGAAGGGTAAAAGGGTGTCTCGTGGCAAGGTGACACCTGACTCTAGTGGTAGTGTGAGGTAGAGAAGTCTAATTCTTTTTAGAGAAAAAGAGAAAGATTTTTTATTTACATGAAATGCATGCATGCAATGCAAATGCTTAAGAGTAAAGAAAATAAAAAGAAAGCGAAAAATACAACACCATACAAGAAAACGAAAGTCCGACCCACTTAGTTTGAAAAAGATTTCAAAACAAATTCCCCCACAGAGTCGCCACTGTGAATACCCCGTCCCGATGCAACGCGCATTCGGAAGTTTGAAATAAATAATTATATAAAGTCGGATCGAAATGGGATATTCATTTAGTGACACTCGCTTTAAACCATATTAAAATATTAGTTTAATTTTGAGAGTCGCCACGCCACTTTGATATAGCCCAAAGCTTTGAAAAAGGCTAAACATGTAATTGGGTTCGGGGTCAAGTTACAACAAGAAGAAACGCTATCACTCCTATTGCCCGACGGATCGGTCTTTCTAGCATGTGGGGTGTTGGTCAAGTGTGCGGTGTTTACAGGAATAGATAGAAGAAACGGGATCATGCATAAGGAGGAGGGGAGAGAAAGAATTAATTGATGATCACACCCTAGAACCTTTCGAGTTAGGCCCGCGGAAGGTGCACTAATCAACGTTCATCCTTGGGGGATTGTTGATCATGGGATAATTATAACTAAGGTGGAAGGAAAGAAATAGTTCCTAGATCCATTGGGTTTCTTAGGGCGAAACCTTAGATCATCCTCGGCTATGCATACTTAAATATATTAAAACAACCCTAAATCTAGCATATATGACATAAACAAGAAATAAAGTAATCAAAATATACTAAGCATGCAAACAATAATAATAAAGACAATAATAATAAAGAACAAAGAATATTAAAAAGAGAGTCTTACCAATTGTAGCAAGATTTTTTGGGGTCGAATCTTGGCGAGTCGAAAGGAAAAAGAAGAACTGAGGGTAAAGCAAGTGTAGTCTCGCTTCTCCCGTATGAAATTGTGTGTGAAAGTAGGGAGCCGGGCACCCCTATTTATAATATCTCGGAACTTGGGCTGGGCCTCTGAAGGGTCGATCGGCACTAGGGCTGAAGGGTCGATCGGCTCTATATAAAAGGGTCGATCGGCCATGCCACGGGCAAAGGGCCGATCGGCACTTCTATCTGGCGTACCTCCCACGCTAGCAATGACGGCGCAGTACGGACGATTTAATGAATTTTTAGGGTTTTGTTAGGGTTTCTCATTAATTAACCGGGCCAAGCATTTAAAAAGCCTTTTTTTCGGACCGGGTACTAACACCTGGACCACAAAAGCATCAATCCGGCTCCACCAAGTCAGCTGGATCCGCGTAGAAAACTCTCGGCTCATGGCCAGAGACACCTCCTTATAAGTAAGTCGAGTACCCTCCCTCGACTTTGCTGGCTTCTTCCCCGCCTTCTGCCAAATCAACATGGCATGGAACAAGGACGCATACTCCTCCCTAGTCTCCCATCTCTGCGGGTGGAACACCTCCAAGAACCACACTTGTCAAACACATGGAAAGTTATGTCAGCTACAAAGCAGATACATACGAGTACAAATGAGACAAGAAAGAGAAAAAGAAGGGAACTTGCATCCAAGGCAAACACAAAACAGCCCATAGTGTTTTCCTCTCCCCGCGAGAACCTATCCAAAGCATGGTAGAGCTCGGGTAGACCAGCCTCTCCCCATGCAAACCCTCTCATGGCATCCAGATCAGTCAGTGAGCCGAGCAGAGGAAAGTGACATGATGTGTCAGCAGTGGGAAACAAGGTAGCTGACAAAGCGAACCATAAGAACCCTCGAGCCAGATGCTCTACTGTCATTCTCGGGGATCCCGCCAAATACTCCTCAATGCCCCTCCTCAGATGAGCCTCCATCGGCCCGTACCGAATACCCAAGCCCCTGCCATCGGTAATGTCAAAACCCAGCAGCCCCGACAACTGCTTCGGGGTGTAGCCATCCACCCACATAAGTGTGTTGCCCTAGAATGGCAACCCGATAATCGCTGCAAAATCAGTGGGAGTCACAGTCGCCTCCCCCCACCTAAAATGGAACGTGTGGGTCGTATCCCACCAATACTCGCTCAGAGTGACATGCAAGACCCTCGCCCTCTGCGTCGAAGCCACCGCGGCTACTGCGCTGATAAATCCCGCCAAGCTGGAGTCAACCACAAACTGCCGTGAACTCCTATCTCCATCCCGAGCCTCGTCTGGGAGCATCTCCCACAACGCTCGAACCGCCTCAAAGGCTCCCCTGCTCTTCAAGTTACGAACATTAACCGGCCTTCGCCCCTGCAGGTGAACACGACAAAAGTATGTTACTACGTAAAACAACATCTACGTAATGCACAAACGCATATCGAAATGATGAAACACAGTATATAGTTCGTTTTCCTAAAATATTTCCATCCTGGGCTTGGAGTATTAACGGTTCAGATTCAAAAACCCGTTCATTAACGATTCATTTTCCTAAAATATGTCCATCCTGGGCTTGGAGTATTAACGGTCCAAAATCCCAAAAGTACAAAACCTTTCGAAAATCCGTCGAATTCGAACTTTCAAAACTTATCGAAAATCCGTCGAACTCGGAACTTTCAAAACATTTCGAAAATCTCGTCGAATTCGGAACTTTCAAAACATTTCGAAAAATCTGTCGAATTCGGAACTTTCAAAACCCTTCGAAAAATCCGTCGAATTCGAAACCTTCAAAACATTTTGAAAAATTCGTCGAATCGAAACTTTCAAAACATATCGAAAAATCCGTCGAACTCGGAACTTTCAAAACATTTCGAAAAATCCGTCGAATTCGGAACTTCAAAACTTTTCAAAGATTCCGTCGAATTCGGAACTTTCAAAAAACATCTCGAAAAATCCGTCGAAGTCGGAACTTTCAAACACCTCGAACATTTCGAAAAATTACTCCGTCCCAAATTAAACTTACTTTAATTTCGGAAAACACCCCTAGACATGGAATTTTGCAACCAAAATTTTTATGTTCTCTACCCATAATGTCAATTGAACTAAACTCTAGTCAATTTCGACAAAGGCACATCGCAAAGTCAAAAGCCCCAATTCGGGCACCAAGAACCCTAACTCATTTCTAATCAAATTCCTAAAATTCAAAGAATGCACATTCTGAAAATTAACGGAATTTAGAGGATGTTTACCTATCTTTCGATCCCTTCCTTGGATTTATGAGTGTCCCGAGCCGGATAAAACTCGGTTGGATTCATGGAAAGAGCGGTGGTCCGAATGGTCCTCACCAACCTCGCTCTCTCGTTGTCGGTCCTCCTATGATGAGCCTGTGGTTCTAAACCGGCATCCATGATGATTATCCCGCAAAGATTCGAACAAAACTCGCAAAAGGGGGAAGATTTTCTCTCCTTTCTCTCTCTCTCGCCTGAAAATATGGTGGAAATGAACTGATTTGCGTCGGCCTGTTGCTGATTTGAACCTGGTCAAAATGAGTCTCAGTCCGGCCGGACTGTTTTACAGGATAAAAGATTCCTTGCCACTTTGGCCCCTCAACTTATCACAATTTCAATTTTACCCCCTTTTGGCCCCCAAAAGTGTAAAATTTCCCCAAGTTAGACCTTTCTAACACCCCCTCCCCGAGGTTAAATCCTAGTTAGACATTTCTAACATTCCGTCTCCAGATGTTAAATTTCCCGTTAGTTTTTACTAACGTTTCGTCTCTAGACGTTAAATCTCAAACCGTCTTCGGACGTTAAATCACAACTCCGTCTCCAGACGTTAAATTTCCCGTTAGTTCTCACTAACGTTTCGTCTCCAGACGTTAAATCTCAAATCATCTTCAGACGTTAAATCGCAACTCCGTCTCCAGACATTAAATTTCCCGTTAGTTTTCACTAACGTTTCGTCTCCAGACGTTAAATCTCAAATCGTCTTCGGACGTTAAATCACAATTCCGTCTCCAAACGTTAAATTTCCAGTTAGTTCTCACTAACGTTTCGTCTCCAGACGTTAAATCTCAAACCGTCTTCGGACGTTAAATCACAACTCCGTTTCCAGACGTTAAATTTCCCGTTAGTTTTCACTAACGTTTCGTCTCCAGACATTAAAATCTCAAACCGTCTTCGGACGTTAAATCACAATTCCATCTCCAGACATTAAATTTTCAGTTAGTTCTCACTAACGTTTCGTCTCCAGACGTTAAATCTCAAACCGTCTTCGGACGTTAAATCACAATTCCGTCTCCAGACATTAAATTTCCAGTTAGTTCTCACTAACGTTTCATCTCCAGACATTAAATCTCAAACCGTCTTCGGATGTTAAATCACAATTCCGTCTCCAGACGTCAAAATTCCCATTGGTTTTCACCAGCATTCATTTCTTCAGCCGCCAGTCGTAAGCCCGACCATCCCATTTCAGCGGCCATCAAGGTAAGCCCGCACAACAATCCATCTTCGGCCATCCTCGTATGTCCGAATAGTTTTTCACTCCAGCAAGTGAACATTCACTTCCCCGACAGTCATCGTAAGCCCGAACATTCCTCCCCAGCAGGATCCTATGACCATCCATCTAAGAAGAAACGTCAATCAATCCCCCCAATTCCTAACTAGTTCTGTTAGAACTCTGGGCACTTTTCCCCAGCAATGTGTCAGTCTCTCTCGAGATCACATCCCGTTCCTAACCCCGTCGTTAGAACGTCAATCCTTCCATGTTGTTATAACATCCATTTGACGCAGCCATTCCCGTCATTTCCTCCATATCCCCAGCAGATAAAATCTGGCTGTCATCATAAGTCCAGCATCCAAGGCACGAACGCCTCACAAAAATCAATCTCAAGGCACGAACGCCTTCATCTCAGGACAAACACGTCCTCATAATCTCAGTCTGAGGCGCCACACGCCCTCAAATGTTTCTGCATCTGCTCGAGGCACCACGCCCTCAAAGGTTTCAAATCTCGCCCGAGGCGCCATACGCCTCGAAAGTTTCTGCAATCTCGGCCCGAGGCGCCACACGCCTCGAATGTTTCAATAATCTCGGTCCCGAGGCACCACATGCCTCGAATGTTTCAATAATCTCGGCCCGAGGCGCCACACGCCTCGAATGTTTCTGCATCTCTTGGCCTCGAGGTGCCACACACCCTCAAAGGTTTTTCATCTCGCCTAAGGCGCCACACGCCTCGAAAGTTTCAGCAATCTCGCTCGAGGCGCCACATGCCCTCGAATGTTTCAGTAATCTCGGTCTGAGGAACCACACGCCCGCGAAAGTTTTAGTAATCTCAGTCTGAGGCGCCACACGACCTCGAATGTTTCAGTAATCTCGGTCTGAGGTGCCACACGCCCTTAAAAGTTTCAGTAATCTTAGGTTCAGATGCCTCACAAGAGTCTCCACTTAGGTTCAAACGCCTGACAATAGTCTTCACTCAGGTTCAGACGCCTCACAATAGTCTCACTAAGGTTCAGACGCCTCACAATAGTCTCCATTCAGGTTCAGACGCCTCACAACAGTCTCGGTCAGGTTCAAATGCCTCACAACAGTCTCACTTAGGTCAAGGTCCCCACGCGCGGCCCTTGCACCTACGAATTACGATCGGCTTGATTCCCGCTTGGGAAATGTAGGAATCCTTCCGCTAATGGTCCAGCCACCTGACCTCTCAGGTCTCTTCAAATAAGGCATCCCCCGATTTGGATCCTTATCTTTTTCAACGACCCCACTTCCTTCGAAAGTGACATCGCTGAGGGGCTAACTGTAAGTACCCGAATCCGGATCATCAAAATTCGTTAAAAGTTAACCGGAATCCATTAACTGGCCCACTCCAGGTTAACCGGAACCCGTTAAACTCCCCGTTCTCAAGCCAACAAGACATCCCGGGACTTCCCCGTGCATCTCAACGTCAAAGCGTACTCAACACACATTATCACACGTAAAAGTACAACTTTTCCTGAAAAACGCACTTTTCGGCACTTTTTGGAGGCATTTCGGACATTTTCCGGACAGTTATTTAAAAAAGGGACAAAACCGGGAATAACGAGACGAAAACCCTAGCCCTGGTGAGTCACAAGGGCACGTGGAACACATGCCACAACCCTCTAGTCAACATCAATCAGATTTCATAGTGAAAAGACCAAAATACCCCTGAGATTGAGTCATAGTCCGTCCGGACTGTTTTACAGGCAAAACAGAATTGCCAACAAGTCCTCCCAATTTCCAAAATACCACAAAACCCCCCTCCCAAATTGAAGGTAAGTCCATCCGGACTCTTTTACAAAATCACCCTATAAATACAAGGGCTGTCAAAACATTTCAAAAAAAGAGAAAAATATTATCCATTTTCACCATAGCCCACGGCATGAACCATTTCTACCCTCTCCCGAGCCTCGTTTTGCCTCGATTTGCGTGAAAACCTCGTATTTCAACAAAACACGAACCAAACAACCTCGAAACACCTTTTCAAACACTAAACCGTATCACGTATACGCCAACCAAGCCAAAAGAGTCAACCCCTAGCCATAGGTAACACTTTCTCCCTAAACACTCGTTCCATCTCGATTTACGCGCCAGTTGCTACAACCGTTTCGGTCAAAAGTTATTGAAATGTAGACGTCACCGTCGACGGGGTCCGATACGTTTTAGTCCAAGATCCTCTTCTCTCCCGTAAGAGAAGTAATCTCGGGTTAAAACGGCGTTTCGGCCCCGTTTCTTTACTTTTATGACATTTAACGGCCCGGATCATTTGATCCGTTGAATGTCATTTCCATTACGCAACTTTATAGTACAAACCGTTCGGTTCGTGATAGTTATTTAACGGTCCGGATCGTTTGATCCGTTAAATGTCATTTACATTACGCAACTTTACAAGTCCGAGCCGTTTGGTTCGTTGATCGCACCTTTAAAATTTGGATCGTTTGATTCCGTTGATACCGCATTTTAAATACTGTCATTTACAAGTCCGAGCCGTTTGGCTCATGATAGTATTTTCATATCAAAAGTCCGAGTCGGAAAACGATTTGTTGGTCGCATATCATTTAATGCTTTTTTTTCGTAAAATCGCTAACAATGTAATGCCCAGTTCAAAACCGGAGTTCATCATTCGAACTCTCTTTCAAAACGCGCAAAGTGACGTTTGGCATCCAAATGATCATCTTTAAACTCAAAACCCGACGTTTCACATTCAAACGCTCTTTTCTTAAAAGTCAACATTTGACACTTAAGTTAAAGATTCAAAACTCGTCACTCGCACTCTTTTCCTAAAAAAACTCCAAAACCGACGTTTGTCATTCAAACGCTCGATTTTTCAAAAAAAAATCATAAAATCAACGTTTGACATTCAAACCAAGATTAAGCATTTCATTCAAGCCCCCATTTTTTGAAAATGCAAACACACACACACACACACACACACACAATTTCGAGAAAGGTAGAAAGACTCGTCATATGAGGTGTTTCGGGTGATCTCAAAATACTCTTCCCGAAATGTAACGTGACCTCCGAACCTAACAATCTCTAGTACTAAAAATCCTTTTGTCATGTTTTTGCTACCAATAAAAATGACACCATTTTCAAAGCCTTTTCCAAGTTTTTGCTACCACTAAAAACGACACCCTTCTCAAAGCCTTTTCCAAGTTTTTGCTACCAATAAAAATGACACCTTAAGGACATTTTTCAACGTTTGGGCTCAAAATACAAAATTACGTTGCGACTCCTCTCCTTCCCGAAAGCGAGGTCCAAAACATCCGTGAAAGACAACCGCTCGCGCGCGGGCTCAAGAACTCAGATGGATCCAAAAAAAGCTTAGTCGCTCGCACCATCCTTTTAAGCTTTTTCTTCTCATTATCGGTCTTCCTATGACGGCTCCTTCATCCTAATATTCCTTCCATGGCATTAATATCTCAAGATTTGACAAGAATTTGGAAAAATCTGATGTTTTTCTCTCATTTTTTCTCTTCTCTCTCGACTGAAAAAACAGAAAACTTTCTATTTTCTGTTTCTGTTCTTCGCCTGATTTAAACCAGGCCATGATGAAGAACAGGTCGGCCGGCCTGATTTACCAGTTGGGCCATTTTTTGCCCAATTGACCATCCAGCCCACTATCATTCCCAATTTGATGCTTTTTTGCTCAAATGCTCTTATAATTCGCCATCCCTCTCCCGAGGTTAAATTTTTCTGAATAATTTCTTAAAAACCCTCTCCTGAGGTAAAAATTTCCGTTAAATTTTGTAATTATCGTTTGCCATCCTCTCCCGAGATTAAATTATTTCTCATCTCTCCCGAGGTTAAATTTTATCTATCATCGTAAGCCCGCCCCTTTAAATAAGAGTTCAATCATCTCTTCCGTTTCTAACCTCTTTCATTAGAACTTTAAACATTTTTCTCCATTTCTAACCGCTTTCGTTAGAACATTAAACATTTTTCTCCATTTTTAACCGCTTTCGTTAGAACGTTAAACGTTTTTTCTCCTTCCTAACCGCTTTTGTTAGAACGTTAAACGTTTTCCTCCGTTTCTAACCGCATTCGTTAGAATGTTAAACATTATTCTCCGTTTCTAACCGCTTTCGTTAGAATGTTAAACGTTTTCCCCCGTTTCTAACCGCATTCTTTAGAACGTTAAATGTTTTCCCCCATTTCTAACCGCTTTCGTTAGAACGTTAAACATTTTCCTCCTTTTCTAACCGCTTTCGTTAGAACGTTAAACATTTTTCTCCGTTCTAACCGCTTTTTTTAGAACGTTAATCGTTTTTCCCAGTTTCTAACCGCTTTCGTTAGAACGTTACACATTTTTTCTCGGTTTCTAACCCCTTTCGTCAGAACGTTAAACGTTCTTCTCGATTTCTAACCCCTTTCGTTCTAATGTTAAACGTTTTTCCCCATTTCTAACCGCTTTCTTTAGAACGTTAAACGTTTTCCTCCGTTTCTAACCGCTTTCGTTAGAACGTTAAACATTTTTTCTCCGGTTCCAACTATTGTCGTTAGAACTTTAGAAGCCTTTCCCCAGCAACATACCATCCTCTCCCGAGGTTAAATTCCATTTCTAACTGTGTCGTTAGAACTTCAATCTCTTCTTCGGATTTAGATTGTGTTTTCATAACATCTGTTTGGCACAACCGTTCCTGCCATTCCGTTAGATCTCCAGCGTAAGATCTCATGACCTAAAGTCAGTCAGTTAAGTCTCTTATACTTAACGGACAAGAACTACGATCGGATTGATTCCCACTGTGGATACGTAGGAATCCTTTCTCTAGGGTCCAGCCATTTGACCGTTCAGGTCACTTCGTAAGGCATCTCCCCAGATTGGGATCCTTATCTGTTTCGACTACCTTACTTCCTCCGTAAGTAACATCGTAGAGGGGCTACTGTAAGTACCCAAACAATGTTCATAAAAGTATATTAAAAATACGTTAATTCACACTTTCCAAATTAACGAGATTTTTTGGGATTGTCCGGATCATTCAAAATTTATGTGTATTAAAAATAAGTTAGAACACGTTAAAAATATTACTCTTCACAAATACGCGATTTCCGGGACTGTTTCGACATTTATTCGGACAGTTATTTAACAAAACTGTCAAAATCCCGATAAAAGACGAAATAATACTAAATTTTTGGATAAGCTTGCCTCAAAAGTCATCCAAGGGTCAAATCAATGATCAAAAATCACATCAGAATATAAAATAACTAAAATGCCCTCAGGCTGAAGAATAGACGCCGGTCGGCCTGTTTTGCATGTTTAACTAGCCTATAAATAGCAGCTTTAGATTTCAATTTTCAGCCCAAGAAAGTTCACCCCACAAAATTTATCCCCCTTTTACAGCCTTCAGTCCAGAAATTCCAGAGAGAGAAATTGCTTCGGTTTGTGTGAAAATCCCCTTTTTCTCAATTAAAACCATAATTCAAACACTTTCATATCCGACCTACAAATCCTAAGAAGATAGAGCCAAAACCAAACATTGGTAAACTCTCCTTTTAACCCTAAATTCCCATATTTACTTTTAAAGTCATTTTCATCTTTTTTATCTACCTATTGTGATGATGTGCCCACCAAAATTTTTCCCGAAAAGAGGTTTAACTTTGAAATTTTTCGTTTCTTTGAAAAACCAATCGAAAAAAGACCGGAGTCGCCACGCCATTTTTATTTTAAGGGCCAAAACTTTGAAAAATGCCCGAGGTTAGAGATTTGGGTTCGGAGGTCACGTTACATGCCGGGAAGGACGTTAGTGTGCACCCGGAATGCCTCGTAAAACGAGTCTTCCAAGCTAAAAATCATTTGTTTGTGTGTGTGTGTGTGTGTGTTACTTTGGCCAAAATAAGTTGAAACTCAGAAAGGTAAAAATTGGGTATTCTTTATTAGACTTTGGACAGATCCCATGATTTTTGGGTTGAGTTTTGGTACTCAAAAGATTTTTGGAAGTTGGAAACCACTTCTGCCAGAATGAAAAAGGCAGTGGACACTTGATTTTGAAATTGATTTAAGGGCTTTAAAACTTCATAATCTGAGAAAACTCAGAGAATGAAAGTTGTTCCAGACACCTTAAATAAGATTTTTTTGAAAGAATTTTCCATTTTGGAGAAGATTTGAGGACCCAAAGCCTTCTGGAAATCTCAGATATGAGATCTGGACTCCCAGAGACTGGTGATCTGACCTTCAAAAGAAAATTTGAAAAAAGGAGTTTCACTCACTCAAAAAATAAAGTAAAAATATGTCTGGAAAGCTCTGGATGTTGGATACAAAAAGTGTTTTGTAGTCAACACCAAATTCCAAGTTTATCTGTGTCCAAAAAATTAGACCATGGACTGGGGTCTTAGAAAATTGCTACTGGACAGCAACTTCTTCTTGAAGAAAAACGTAATTTTTAAAGGGGGTTTGGCATCCATGCTTGTCCCCATTTCCCTAGGTTTTGATTAGTGATCACTTGACATTTTAGTGGTGAATCAACTATATCAAACCATCCTTGGGGTACATTAGGACTAAGCACTTCATTTGCTTGGGAAGGGGAATTTTATCCTTTGAAAATGAGATTTGATGTATGAAAATGATTTTTAGGGTTTTGAAAATGTGTTTTCTTTGCAAGAAAGTAAAAATACTTTGAAAACAATGTTGATCCTTGTAAAAGATCATCCATGGAGATGAACTTCCATGGTGATCTTCTTGGATCTAAAGCAAGAAGATGAACAAACTACATTTTGTAGCTTGAAAATGCATGCATGGATGAGAGATTTAGGGTGAGAAGAGGGAGGTTATACCTATCTTCTTTGTGTTTTGGAGTTTTTGGCTTGAATGCAAGAGTGTTTGAGACTTGAATATGAGAGTGTTTGAGTGAGTGTGATTTTGGGTGAATAGTTGAGAAAAAGGTGACAATTCTAGAGAATTCTCACTGTTTTCTCACTATTTTCGCCAAGGTGCAGTTACAAATTGTGTTTTTTCTCCTCTTTTTTCTGAGACTGAAGGCCTCAATTTATAGCCCTCTGAAATTACAATGATGTCCGCGCGGATGGGATTGTTAGCGTGCACTGTTCATTAATTACAGCTTCAGGCTTTGGACAGGAAGAATAAAATTCAAAAATCCAGCAGTTTATGTTTTTCAACTTGCCCAATTCAGATTTTTCCAATTTCTTTTGCTTTTTTGATTCCTTTCCTTGGTTTATCCTTAAATAACAATGCCCACTTTGCCCTTGCTTTGTTAGAAATGTTAGGAATGTTAGGAATTGTTAGGAATGTTATAACTTTCGTTAATTACAGCGACGGCGCTTTCGAAGGAAGCGGGGTCATCGATAAGAGTAAGGCTCCATATTTGGCAGGATGATCAAGTGATCGAGTGGCTGAACCTATTTAATAGGCTACCTACGTATCCTTAAGAGGAATCAAGCCGGCCGTAATTCGGGTCTTTGACCCTGGAGATGATGGCGTTTTAGGTGCTTCGAACCTGATGAGCGAGTTACTCGATCGGTTCTTTGGAGAGAAACTCTGCTGGGGATAAGAGATGACCATTTTTGGTCGGATGGCTGAAATTGTATATCCGCTCTGCTGGGGATAAGGAATGACCATTTTGGTCTGATGGCTGAACCTATGGTAGGCGTCCTACGTATCCTTAAGAGGAATCAAGCCAGTCGTAGTTCGGGTCTTTGACCCTGGAGATGATGATAGTTTTTAGGTGCCTCTGACCTTGAAGATGGCGTTTTAGGTGCCTCAGACCTTGATGATGGCATTTTAGGTGCCTCGAACCTTGATGATGGCGTTTTAGGTGCCTCGAACCTTGATGATGATGGCTTTTTAGGTGCCTCTGACCTTGAAGATGGCGTTTTAGGTGCCTCGAACCTTGACGATGGTGTTTTAGGTGCCTCGAACCTTGAAGATGGCGTTTTAGGTGCCTCGAACCTTGATGATGATGGCTTTTTAGGTGCCTCGGACCTTGATTTGAAATGGCCTTTCGGTGGACTTTGTCTGCTGCCGAAGGAGAGGGTGACCGTTTTGGTCGAGGGGCTGGACCTAATGATAGGCTACCTACGTATCCCTAGTGGGAATCAAGCCCTTTCGTAGTTCGAGTTCTACTCGAGATTCCGTTGGCTTTTGGGATTCCGTTAACTTTGCTGGGGATTTTGTTAGCCATTTGCTGGGGGGGAAATCAGACGTATTCGTCGGAGAGATCGGTCTTACGTTTTACTGCCGGGGAATGATTTTGATGAAAGAAACGGGATTCCGTTATCTTTCTCGGGGAGATCGGTCTTACGTTATACTGTCGGGGAATGATTTTGATGAAAGATACGGGATCTCGTTATCTTTCTCGAGGAGATCGGACTTACGTTTGACTGCCGGGGAATGATTTTGATGAAAGATACGGGATCCCGTTATCTTTCTCGGGGAGATCGGTCTTACGTTTGACTGCCGTGATTGATTTTGATGAAAGATACGGGATCTCGTTATCTTTCTCGGGGAGATCGGACTTACGTTTTACTGCCGGGGAATGATTTTGATGAAAGATACGGGATCCCGTTATCTTTCTCGGGGAGATCGGTCTTACGTTTTACTGCCGTGATTGATTTTGATGAAAGATACGGGATCTCGTTATCTTTCTCGGGGAGATCGGACTTACGTTTTACTGCCGGGGAATGATTTTGATGAAGGAAACGGGATTCCGTTATCTTTCTCGGGGAGATCGGTCTTACGTTTTACTGCCGTCGATGATTTTGATGAAAGATACGGGATCTCGTTATCTTTCTCGGGGAGATCGGTCTTACGTTTGACTGCCGTGATTGATTTTGATGAAAGATACGGGATCTCGTTATCTTTCTCGGGGAGATCGGACTTACGTTTTACTGCCGGGGAATGATTTTGATGAAGGAAATGGGATTCCGTTATCTTTCTCGGGGAGATCGGTCTTACGTTTTACTGCCGTCGATGATTTTGATGAAAGATACGGGATCTCGTTATCTTTCTCGGGGAGATCGGTCTTACGTTTGACTGCCGGGGAATGATTTTGATGAAAGAAACGGGATTCCGTTATCTTTCTCGGGGAGATCGGTCTTACGTTTTACTGTCGTCGATGATTTTGATGAAAGATACGGGATCTCGTTATCTTTCTCGGGGAGATCGGTCTTACGTTTGACTGTCGGGGAATGATTTTGATGAAAGAAACGGGATTCCGTTATCTTTCTCGGGGAGATCGGTCTTACGTTTTACTGCCGTCGATGATTTTGATGAAAGATACGGGATCTCGTTATCTTTCTCGGGGAGATCGGTCTTATGTTTGACTGCCGGGGAATGATTTTGATGAAAGAAACGGGATTCCGTTATCTTTCTCGGAGAAATCGATCTTACGTTTGACTGCCGTTAGGGTTCCTGTGAAAGGGGGTTAACTTTGGTTAACTTTGTTAAGTTGAGGACTAAACTGCAGAGTTCTGGATTTTTAAAGGGCAAAAGGGTCATTTTGACCCTTCAATCGTGTCCGCGCGGAGGGGTCTGATTTCCAGACAGGTTTTAATGAGGGTCAACGCCCTTCTTCTTCCCCAGTCAGTTTTTTCAAAAAATACGAGAGAGAGGAAGAGAAATCGCCCAAGCCGCCATTGTTGGTCCAAAAGCTCGAAAATTCTTCCGATTTCTTCGATTTTTCAAGCAATGGAACACGCGGGAGTAGCCATTCAAGGCCAAGGACGTGGCCCGGTAGCGGAGAGGCGATTGGAACTTGTCCGAATGAGGAGGCATTATTCTCTTTCGCAATCGATTGCGGAGGAGCATTACCCCGATGCGTGGCAACATTGGGCCACTGATCCGAGTCTTCGCACGGTATACTTCGAATCTTTTCGATCCCTTTGTCGATTTCTTGCTTGAAATTGATTTTTGGTGATTTTTGATTTTTTTTTTTTTGAATTTCGAATAATTGATGTTCTTGGCTTTGAATCTTGATTTTTGATGATATGCAAATGTGCATTTTGTTTGAAGAAAGAATGGGCATTTTTGCCAAATTTTTTTTTTTTTTTGAAATATGAGACTATGATGAAAATTTCCCGAAATTGGGACGGACCCCTTTTTTTTTGTTGCAATGTTGACATGAATGTGTGCATGCTTTTCTTTTTTTTTGTGATGGGATGATGAATGATATGAATGATATGAATGCATTTTTTTTTTTTTGAGAATGTGATCTTCTATGAAAAGTGGGACGGATTTTTCGTTCCCCTTTGATTGAATGAATGATTCAAAAGATTGTATGCTATTTCATGAAAAATGGGACGGAGTCTTTGCTTCCGTTGAATGAATGTATGCATGTTATTTTATGAAAATGGGACGGAGTTTTTGCTTCCGTTGACTCCTTGTATGAAATTTTTTTTTATGTACGAATGAATGTTGATTGGGATTTGGTGAAAACTGCTTTCTTTTGTGCAAGAAAAATGGGGCTAGGTTCATTGCATGCTGTTATGCTGCCGAATTTTCTTCAAAATTTTATGTCTATGATGCATGTGCATGCTCTTTTTTATTTTTTTTTATTTTAATGCTCTTTTTTTTATTTTAATGCAATTTTTTTTTTTTGAATGCAAAAAAAATTTTTTTTTGACTCCTTTTTTTTTTCAATTGCAGGGTGGAGATCACTTTGTGACGCAGCAGCTGAACAAGATGAAGACTCGGGGATCAGTGGAGTCTGTGATTGGTCTAAGGGACCGGCTTCCAGATATGGGCAGGGGAGCGATGATGAGTCCTAGACAGATCGTCATTGAGACCGGGCTGTACGAGTTCATTGAGTGCTTGAGGGGGTTGGTCAAGTTTCCCAAGAGCAAGGGTCTGATCTTCGCTTTGGCACAGCACTGGTGGGATGCGACCCACATATTTCACTTCTCCTGGGGTGAGGCGACGGTTACGCCTTCTGACTATGCTGCGATTACGGGTCTGTCCTTTAATGGACGCAACATTGAGTGGAGAGACGGCTACAGCGATCAGGATCTGCAGGCCCTGCTAGGATTTTCCCCTATTCCCAAAAAGGGGATGGGTATGGAGTACGCTGTGGTCGAGGGAAAGATTGTGGAGATCATCGGGAGCTACGAGGCTGGGGATGAGAGGATAGGCGCTGAGCAGATCGCTAGGGCCTTTTTATGGTTTGCTTTTTCGAGCACTCTTTTTGGACATGCCGAGGGGACGGCTGTCTTTGCTTTGCTGAGGTCCTTGGAGGACGTGGGGATGGCCGGAGAGGTCTCTTGGGGAGAGGCAGGACTGGCAGAGCTCTATTTCGCTCTAGATCGGTATAGCCGGAAGGCTGTCAGTTCCTTGACATGCTTCGAGTTCCCTCTGGAGGTATAAGCTTTCCTTTTGCTTTCCCTCTTTTCTTTAAGCATGTATCTTTTTTCGCACTTAATTGATTTGATTTTTACCTTTCGCAGGTATGGGCGTTGGAGTTCTTTCACGTCACGATGTGGCGACAGACGGCGGAGTACGTCGGGGCGTATCCAGCCATGCGTTCCTGGTCCAAGTTTGCCCGGGAGAAGAAGGGTTCTAGAGGGCGCACGACCCTCAGATACAGGGACTGCCTACCTTTGACGGGGGCTGAGACGGATGAGGAGATGATATTTTATCCCTGGGATCGTTTCGATGTGGCGCAGCTGAGGGGCGCTGAGGTATGGACCGTGCAGCGGAGGATTTTGAGGGGCTTGACTTGCGACGTCTATTATCTGGGGGAGAGGGTGACGCGTCAGCATGGCGTGAATTCGCCTTTGATGACACCGGTGGAGCCTCCTGCCGACATGATGCACCCTAGTGAGAGATCTGTGACCTGGGATGATTACCGGGGCGGCCAGCACTTCTCAGCATTTGTGGCGATTGAGCCATATCCAGTATTTGTCTTGAGGAGGCTGAGGACGCCCCAGGTTCTTGATAGAGAGGGATTAGGGATCCCGCGGTACCCTCGGACGGACTTTTCATATGTCCAGGATGGGGTTAGATTGAGGGTGCAGATCCCCCAGCCTGAGCGGCTTCCACGAGCTTTCCGGCCTCGTCCGGGTATGAAGGTATGGCTTCTCCTCCCCACTTCTTTTTTTTGCTTCTGTCTTTTCTTTTCTTTCCTGTCATCATTTTTCGCTTCAACTGTTTCTGACGCTTTTGCTTTCGTGCAGTTTTCGGAGGTGGTCGTAGAGAAGCTGACGAAGCAGGTGATCGGGGCTAAGAGATTCATCAGGAGGATGGTGGCTTGTGGAGCCCCTCGGGCTAGAGCGAGGCGACCACAGCCGGCGCCTGCCAGGCGGGAGGCTTCCCCTATTCCTTCAGAGACTTCCTCCGAGACTCCTCTTTCTCCTCTCCTTGATCCCCACGTGGTACTACCTTCAGACCACGTCATTCTCGGAGATCCTTACAGGCAGGGACACGTCTGGCAGCATGGTGGGTCTTCTTCACATGTCCAGGAGTCTGACGCATTCACCTTTGGATATGATTTCTTCGCAGATCTTGGCTTGCCCTATCAGAGCGTGCCGGTTGGTCCTGACGAGCCTTCTTCCGGGGACGAGGACGATGATTCTGAGCCTGAGATCTTCATGGCTACAGAGGAGGCGGGCCCGAGCCGCAAGAGGGACCGGGGGGAAGGCCCAGCCACCGAGGACTCTGACTGACGATCCTTCGAGACTGATTTTTTTTTTTGAGATTGATTTCTGAGACTGAGATTGTATTTATTTAGACAGATACAGTTTATGCACCTTTTTTTTTATTATTTTTTTTTTGGGAGTGTAATAATTTAGGATTTTTTTTTTTATGAATGCAATGCAGTATGAATGCAATGTTGCATGAGCCTTGGTTTTTTGGCAAGGGTGTAGATGTTTGGTGTATGAACTGGTTTGGACAGGCTTTGGCTGGGACAAAATATTCCTTTGGTGCAGCAGTTTGGACTGTTGCAAAGATTTTTTTTCTGGGAGCAATACTATCCGCGCGGACAGGACCTGCATCTGACATTGTCCTTTAATTTTGCTTCAGATCTGGTCTCCCTTTATTTCAAATTCAAATACCTTCTTCAACCACCAGTTCAAACAGCCATTTTCGGGGAGAAGGAGAGAAAAACCATGGAGAGAATTGTGAGCATGAGAAATCCACCCAAATTGTCCCAAAATTCTCAAATGCAATTCTTCACCAAGTTTAAAGAGTGGTCTCGGGAGATTATGCATGAAAGGAGGTCATTCTTTGAAGAAAGGTACAAGGTGAAGTGCTTATGGTCCCTCAAAGAATTGATTCCGGACTACGACCTCTTGAGAGCTTCTTCCTCATTTTGGGACACTAGAAGGCATGTCTTTTGCCTTTCTTACAATGAAATGGTCCCGACTGTCGAAGAATTTCGGGCCTTGCTTGGTGGTCCCGAGGTGGAGGAGATTGCAATTCCTTTGCCCGGAGGAGCCTCTTTTGTTGACAAGTTGTGCAACCTTCTTCATCTTTCCCCGGAGGAGGCACAAGGTATGATCTGTGGTCCCGATCATTTCAATATTTCTGGTCTCCCTGATAGATTTAGGGGCTTAGGCTTGCTTGACGATGCCTATTGGGATGCCTTTGCTCTTTGCATGTTCGGGACTTTGTTTATGGTTTATTCTTTTGGGATTTGTCATCGGTCTCTGCTGGATATCGTTGTTCATTGTCGCTTGGGCAGAGACATTGTACCTTTGATCTTGGGAGAGACTTTTCATGCTCTCGACAGGCTGGCTACCGGGAAACGGTATATGCACGGGGGCAGCCCATTCCTCTTGACTTTGTGGTTGATGGAGCGCTTGGGGATTCTTCGGGAAACTTCTGATATGATCAAGCCTTGGACATTCGCCAGGAGAGGGGTTGCTGTAGATTTTGATGATCAGGGCTCATGGGAGCGTTGGATGGCTGGCCGCCAGACAGAAGATATCAGATGGTCAGTGCCTTATTGGCGGGTGGAGACTCGCAGAGTACTTCAGGACGGGTCTCATGTGGTCATGCTTCCGGGGCTTTCTCAGTCCAGCTTCCGGCTTTGGTTCTGAGACAGTTCGGCCTGGAGCAGGTTCCTTTGGAGGATTTTGGTGATATAGCCACCAGGGTGGTGGCTTCTGTTTCTATGGATGATCCCTCGGTGTTTCCATTTCTTTCCCGAGCATGGAGGTATGACATCTTTCCTTCTCGGGTTATCCTCAGGCGTCCGAGACCTGTGTTCTTGACCACTTGGTACCTGGATTGGTACGAGAGGCATCTGGGAGACACTCAGGTGGCTATTTTGAGGCGGCGTGAGGCCATTGTGGATGCGGAGGACCTGACAGTTTCCGAGAGGAGGAGGGCCGAGGCAAGGGCCAACCCTCATGATAGGAGCGGAGACGCTGTGACCGACTATGAGGCTTATGTCAAGAGACAGGAGAGGAGGACTCCTATGCTACCAGCTAGGCTACAGGAGATGAGAGATGATGCTAGGGCCACTAAGGCCCTGACAGAGGCTGGTTTGATAGATCCTGTTCCTATACCAGAGCTTGGTAGGAGGAAGACCGACATTTTTCCTATTCAGAAGAAGAAGACTCGAAGGGGGAAGAAAAGGGGAGAGGCCAGTACGAGTGGCTTGGAGTGACCTTGAGGTTTCCGAGTATCCCTTTCCTGTCGTAGCAGACACATTAGTTTGATTATGTATCTTAATTTCTTTTAGCAGGTTGCCAGTTGTAGGAATGAACCGGGCTTAGACTCATCAAAAAGTTTTTAACTTGTAATGAATATTTGAATTGCTTCAGAGTTTTTCGAGACGCTTTCATGGTCTGATCAATTGTATTGATGTCAGAGTATGACTTTTATTTGTGCTTTAGACCGAACCGTTTCCGGCTGCCTACGTTCCCCTCATTTTGAGGAGCTCAGGTCTTCATAGTTCAACCTGGTCGATTTTGTTTTTTTTGTTTGTTTTTTTTTGTTTGTTTTTTTTGTTTGTTTTTTTTTTGTTTTTGTTGTTTTTTTTTTGGTGCAACCTTGTTTTTTACCTAGGCCGCCCTTTTCGGGTTTTCAACCTAGTTGGGTATTACTCTTTTAGCACTCTTTTTTTTTGTTTCTCTTTTTTTTGACTCAGTGTTTTTACGCGTAGTATCTGCGCAACTTTTCACCATTCACCGGGTGTACAAAGGGATTTCCGTCGAGGTTTGCAAGTTGCATGGCTCCTCCGTAGAAGATCTTTTGGACGATGTATGGCCCGACCCAGACAGGCTCCCATTTGCCGAGGGGGTTGATACGGACTGGGGGCTTCTCTTTCAAAACGAGATCACCTTCTCGGATCTCCCGATGCTTCACTTTCTTGTCGAAGGCTCTGGCCATTCTCCCTTGGTAGGCTCGGATGTGTTCCATTGCTTTCAATCGGCGCTCATCTAGTAGGGCCAATTCATCATGGCGACTTTGGAGCCATTCGACCTCGTTGATCTGGCTTTCCAACAAAGACACCTGGAGCCGAGGGATTTCTAGCTCGATTGGGAGTACGGCTTCCATCCCGTAGGTGAGGGCAAATGGTGTCTCCCCCGCGGTTCGACGGATGTCTGTAGCCCCAAAGTGCCAGTGTAACTTCTCGGGCCAATCTCTGCCTCGACACGGCCATTTTCCGGATAATGTTTTCCAGAGTCTTGTTTGCTGCCTCGACGGCTCCGTTGGTTTGGGGCCTGTAAGGAGATGACTTGTGACGGGTTATCCTGAATTCTGCCAGCAGCCTTTCACATTCCCCTTCGAAGTGGAATCCATTATCTGAGATGATTTCGGCTGGCAACCCGTATCGGCATATGATGTTTTCTTTGATGAAGAGGGCTACTTTCCTTGAGTTGAGGATTTTGTAGGACTTGGCTTCAACCCACTTGGTGAAATAGTCCACAGCTACCAGACGAATTCGTGGCCGTTCTTTGCTGGTGGCGCGATTTTGCCTATGACATCAATTCCCCAAGTGACGAAAGGCCAGGGGTTGTCATGCAAGATAACTCATGAGGAGGCAAATGATTAAGATTTGAGTATCGTTGACATTTGTCGCAGCTTTTGACGAACCGGAAGCGCCGGTTTCCATGGAGATCCAAAAGTACCCCATTCTCAGTATGATTTGCATCAGGGCTCGAGCATTCATGTGGGGGCCGCAGGTACCATCGTGTATCTCTCTCATGAGTTCCATAGCCTCTCGTTTGCCGATGCATCGCAGTAGGGGGCCTTGATAACGCTTCTTGTATAGCATATTTCCCAAGAGAACATAGTGGGAGGCGAGTCGTTTCATGGCTGAGAGGCTCTTTGCTTTGATTCCTTCTTTATATTCCCCATCTTCATTTTTGAAAGAGGCCTCGCCATCCTTCAGTAATCGGTAGATCTGAGTGTACCAGGGATCACTGGCCGGTTCGGCTTCTGCTTCGATTTCAAAGCAATAAGCGGGATTTTCTCTTCTCCCGACTCTGAATGGTTTGACGGACTTCCCTTCGGGTATTTCAACGAGGGAGGCTAGTGTTGCCAGAGCATCTGCAAATCTGTTGCGATCTCTGGGCAAGTAATGAAAGTTGATCTCCTTGAATTGAGTTACTAGCTCTTCCATGTAAGTGTGATATTTCTGCAGACCCGGGTCTACGGTCTTCCATTTGTTAGAGACCTGATTGATGATAAGAGCAGAGTCACCATACACCTCCAATTCCTTGATATTTCTTTCAAGGGCGGCTTCCAACCCGGCTATGCAAGCTTCATATTCAGCAGCGTTGTTGGTGACCTCGAAGTTCAGCCTTACTGCTATGGGGGTGTGTTCGTCAGTAGGATCGACCAGAAGCATTCCTATTCCGTTCCCCCTTTTGTTTGAAGCCCCGTCGAAGAAGAGTTGCCAGCGGTTTTCTCCTTCTAGAGCAAAGATTCCATCATCGGGAAATTGAGGTTCCGGTCCTCGGGACTCATCACTTGGGAAATCGGCCAAATGTTCTGCCATTATGCGTCCTTTTACGGATTTCCTTGAAACATAAGTGATGTCGTATTCAGCCAAAAAGAATGACCATTTTGCCAACCTCATAGAGATGGAAGGCTTGTCGAACAGATATTTGATGGGGTCTATCCTTGAGACGAGATGTATCGGGTGAGACTGCATGTAGTGTTTCAACTTTCCCACTACCCAGACCAAACCTGCGCAAGTCTTTTCGCAAGCGAGTAATTGAGTTCGCTTCCTGGAGCTTTTACGCTACGAAATAGATGGCGTTTTCGACCTTGGAATCTTTCTTCTCTTTAGCTATCATAGCCCCAATTGCCGTATCCATGACAGGTTAGATATAGCAATAGTGGCTTTTGGCGATGTGGTGGGCAAAGAATCGGGGATTCACGAGGTATGCCTTGATCTGTTCAAAAGCGAGCCGACATTCGGAGTCCATTCTGTGTAGGCATTTTTCTTCATCAACTTGAAGATCGGCTCGCAGATCGAGGTCAGCTGATTTACAAAGCGGCTTATGTATTGTAGTCTTCCCATGAAGGATTTCACTTCTGTTAGTGTCCGGGGCGGCTTCATTTCAACTATCGTCTTGATTTTATGAGGGTCTACTTCGATTCCTCGTTCTGTCACCATATATCCTAGCACCTTGCCTCGTCTTACACCGAAGGTGCATTTGGCTGGATTCAGTCTCATGCTGTGGTCTCGGAGGCGGCCGAAGAATTTTCTCAAATCAACAAAGTGTTGGCCATCTGATCCTCTGGAGTGTATTATCATGTCGTCCACATAGACCTCAATTTCCTTGTGGATCATGTCATGGAACAGAGTTGTAGCTGCCCTCTGGTACGTAGCCCCAGCATTCTTTAGTCCGAACGGCATGACTGTGTAGCAGTAGGTGCCCCAAGGGGTTGTGAAGGCTGTTTTGGCTTGATCTTCTTCTGCCATTTTGATTTGGTTGTAACCGGCAAAACCGTCGACGAAGGATTTAACTTCATGGTTGGCCGTGGAATCTACCAAAATGTCGATGTTTGGCGGGGAAATCATCTTTTGGACCGGCTTTGTTCAAGTCTCTGAAGTCTACGCAAAGACCGGATCTTCCCATTGGCCTTGGTCACCGTTACTATGTTGGAAAGCCATGTAGGATATTCAATGACCACCGATAAACCCCGCTCCGAGCATCTTTTCTATCTCCTCTTTCACTTGTAGGGACCATTCGGGCTTAATTCTTCTTAGCTTCGCTTTGCGGCTTGACTTCTGGGTCGAGCGGTATTCGGTGCTCAACTATGGAAGGATTGAGGCCTGGCATATCTTTATAGGACCATGCGAACACATCCACGAATTCCTTTAGCAGCTCAATTAGGGCATCCCTTTCAGTCCCTTCGAAGAAACTACCAATCTGCGTCTCTTTAGGCTCTTCCGCAGTTCCCAAATTCACACTCGTCAAAATCTCTTCGGCAGCTTGGGCTCGATTTTCCTCTTTCCGGATAACCTGCTTAAAGATTTCTTTGATATATTGTTCATTTAATGTGTCTGCTTCTTCGTCTAGTGAATCGTTATTAACTGTTTTTAGATTATTAGTTAATTCATCATTAGTTACAGTGGCAATCAAGGGATACTCGGAAAGGTTCGCCATTTCATTAAGAATAAAAGGGAATACGATGTGGCTACAATTTCGTGATCTTCAGGCGTGAGGCCATCGGACGACTCGGAAGACTCAAACTCAACAATGAGAGACTCAGAGGACTTTAAAAAGGTTGACACAAAGGGACGGGGGACCAATCCAAGCTTGGTGATCATTTCTTCTTTGGTCGCGGATGGGCCTGAGAGAGTTTCCCAATTCCTTAATGGCATCGCTGTCGGAGGCCTCATGACTCGGGGCCGTCTCGTTTTCGTTCTCCTTCCTCGATCGCTATCATCTCTTTCTCTCGAACCAGGATCAATTGTGTCCGGCGCCCAAAACTGAGCATGTGGATGTAGGGATCTTCCTCAATTCTGGGGGATTCTATCTCGTCACAATCTGACCGCTCAATCCAGATGTAAGGGCGTATCGCGTCTCGGTGTGCTGCTGGAAAAATCTCATGCCCCATGCTTGAGCGGAAAGGCTTAGCAGGCAGTTCAGCAAGGAGGACGTCCCACACGACGTTCATAGATTCGAGTTGAGTATGACGATGCTTGTCGATCTTTATCATGAAGATTTCCTGGCTTGCGGGGGTCAGAGAGTGGGTTTGAAGAATGGTGACAAAGCTGTGATTAGGGACCGGGGGTTTGTGTGCCTGTATCATGGCGGTGTTCAATGTTTCCTTCCAGTATGCCTCCAAATGTTGGAAATGACAATTGAATTTGATGAATCGGACTTCTTCGGAGTCTGCTCGCTTGAGTGCGTTGACATAGTTGGCATCACCGGATTACGGGGATTCTGATGAGACTTGCCCCGATAGTCCTTTGGTCGATTCGGAGGAGGTAGCCCCGGTGTCTGGCTAAGAGCATGCTTAGTGACGGTCTCGGCTTCGTTCCCTATGAGGAAACTGTCACCCCTTATGACTTCAAGGTCCCCTTGTTGGTTAATGAATTTGACGCATTGGTGGAGGGTGGAAGCTATGGCTTTCATGTGATGCAACCAAGGGCGTCCTAATAGGGCCGTGAACTCGGATGGGATGTCCATTACATGGAACTTCGCTGGCACCATTTGGGTTTCGTACCAGAGTTCCAGAGTCACTGTCCCCAGGATGGGACGAGACGAGCCGTCATAGGCCTTGATAATCCGGGTAGATGGGATCATATGCCTTTCATTGATGCGCAGGGCCCGCATCATGCTAAGGGAAGGACATTAATGGCCGATCCATTATCCACCAATACTCCAGGGAGCGATACGGTGTTGAGCTTAATGGTGATGTACAAAGCTTCGTTGTGCTGGGAAACATCTCTTGGCAAATCTTCGTCACAGAAGGTGATCATGCTACCATATAGGTGGGGATCATAGATTTGGTGCTTGTCAGGAGAAAGAGAGTCATCAAGCCAGTCACTTCGTGCCTTTTTCTTGCGAGGTAGAACCTTTCTTGAAGCCCACAGGTTATACTGAGGCCTTTTGTGGCGGTTGCCATCTCCAGTCAACATGTTGATTGAGTGGGAGCGCCAAACTGGCGTTGGTCTTTCTTCGTCGATGTACACTCGGGAGCTGGACAAACTGAACTTTGGCTGATCCCGCGGGATAGATTTCTGATTGGCAATAAAGTTACCCAGGTCTACAGTATTCTGGTGTCCGAAGGTCTCAACTCTATCGCTGGCAAAGCTTTTCGACTCTTCTACCCCTGTTTGCTTTGGTGAAGATTGGCTGGAGTAGAGTACATAGTAATCAAATCCCCCAGATGGCTCCCCGAGCGTACCCACACTGGTATCGCCGGCCTCGAACCTCTCTTTCAATTTCTGCTGGGAGGAAATTTTCTTCTTTTTAGGAGGACGGTCCTCGTGTATCCAGTCCTGATAGTCCCTTTCAAGGCAGTCGGGACAGTCACAGATATCCCACCAAATGTGTTCTACGGCTGGTGGTGGATTTGGGACCTCAGGTTGAGCATTGCTGGAGTGACTTTGTCCGGGGAGATCTGCTGTTGGGCTCATCTGGAAGCGAATGGTCGGACTCTGCCGGGTAATGAGAGGTGTTAAGATCCAGGGGAACAGGCATATGTTTGTCCTTTAGGGTAGCCCCAGTCAGTTGGGAGATTGTTAATGTCCCGAAGTGGCGTGTGGCCTCTTCAATCCAGGCTTGCCGTCCGTTGCAGCGTTCCTCCAGGGCTTTGATGGCTGACCATATTTCTTCCACTGTTTCCCGATCTTCATTACCCATGCTGATATTTGCGGGATCATCACTTTGAGAGGGAACAACTGACGGTATGCCGAACTCTTTTGTCCCTGACTGTTGTTGGAATGGTGGCCTTTTGGACTGCTGTTTGAGGGCCAGTTGCCCTGTAGGTCGACGGGCAGGAGTCCCGGCGGTGGATACATAGGAATCTTGGGGTAGCATCTTGATGTATCCGGGACGATCAAGAAGAGGAGGAGAACCTTCTTCCTTCTTCGCGGTAAAAGTGCCATCGGAATTGAGACTGATAGTCAAACCATGACTTGCGACAATCCCCAGAAGGTTGTTAATTTGAGCCTCATGTCGAAGTCTCATCTGTTCTACCAACTGGATCCAATGCTAGTCTGTCTGAGGGATTTTGGAGGACGGAGCGACGTTGTCCCCATCATTACCGGCTGATGCAGACATTCTGAAACCCGGAGTCGGAACAAACGGCGAAGCTGATGATGCGCTTGACTCTTCCCAACTAATCAAACGGTGACCCGGTGTCCGGAACCAACCTTTGTGAGGAGCTGCGGGGGAAAAGGCACGAGGGTTCAGATGTCTGGGAATGAAGGAGGGTAGGTGTTTGGGCTTTGGGCTCATGCAACATGCAGTTATTTGTTCACGTTTACTTAAAACATGTTTTATTAAGCCTAATCGGTTGGAAAAGATTGCTCTTCTTTTTCGTAAACTACTCTGGATCCTGGATCAGTGGGCCCCGTTACTACGTCTATAAGCCCCTCGTATTCCACCTGTATTTCGACCTCCCAGGGTGGACAGCCCCAGGCGAGGGTCCTATAGGGCAAGCGGGTCCCACCGACCGAAAGAAAAACGATCCTAAAAGTCTGGCGGGTAATCGAGTCTTAACGAGCATTCGATGTAAATTACGGACAAAGCTGACGTCAAAGTCAAGATCATGTCCGAGGGCTCGACAAAAAGTCGGCATGATTTGGACTGATAAATGCTCACGATTGATCTTGACTTGTCGTCAATTAGGCCGTAATTAGGCATGGAATAATCATTAATCCTTGATGACTCAGTGTCATGCTGGGAGTCTGTGTATAATTTGTGCCGCCGAGCCGAAGTCAAGGCGCCGGTCAATATCTTGGTCAAAGTCTGCGGCTAAAAACCGGCAGAACTTCGACGGATTAGGGTCCCCGAAAGATATTGAGTCGGTAGGCCGACAAAGGCTTGAAAGGAAAGGTCTATAAACGAGACGGGGCATGACACGGACCGGACTAAAACCAACCGGGTCTCGGACAAAGTGTGTCACGGACAAGTGCATGGTCGACACGAGGCACCATGGGATGTTTGGGTAGTCCTGTGCTTGCACCGAGAGGCGTAATAAGACCAAACGGGCCGCGACAAGGATTTCCCGGGTTAGGGACGTAGTGTGCGGTGTACGGTCACGTGCGCGTAGTGTGCAAGCGATCTATCTTCTTTTACGAGTAAAATAGAAATTTTTTATGTGTCTTAAAAATATGATGCATGATTTTTTTTTGAAAATTTTCTTCTTTTTTTTTTTGAAAAATTTTTTTTTGAATTTTTTTTTTTTTGAAATTTAATGAAAACATAAGCACAAAAATTCCGACAGTTAGGGACATGATTCCGACAGTCAAAATTTTGACTTTTTCCGAGGCGGCCAAAACAACACGAAAATGTGCAAAAATCAACACACACAACAAATGATTTTTTAAATGCCGGGACGGAAGCTTGACCCTCAAAAGCTTTTCCTTTTTTTTTTTTGAAAACGATGATACCGGTACGTGGAATTGTTAAACCACAATTTATCCCCGACTCGTGTTAGGAGGCGATAACGGGAAGTTTAATGGTTTCCACCAATATACCAAATATCATTTTTTTTTTAGAAAAAGCTTATTTGTGCCCAGCGGAGTCGCCACTGTGATGATGTGCCCGCCAAAATTTTTCCCGAAAAGAGGTTTAACTTTGAAATTTTTCGTTTCTTTGAAAAACCAATCGAAAAAAGACCGGAGTCGCCAAGCCATTTTTGTTTTAAGGGCCAAAACTTTGAAAAATGCCCGAGGTTAGAGATTTGGGTTCGGAGGTCACGTTACATGCCGGGAAGGACGTTAGTGTGCACCCGGAATGCCTCGTAAAACGAGTCTTCCAAGCTAAAAATCATTTATTTGTGTGTGTGTGTGTGTGTGTTACTTTGGCCAAAATAAGTTGAAACTCAGAAAAGTAAAAATTGGGAATTCTTTATTAGACTTTGGACAGATCCCATGATTTTTGGTGTGATTTTTGGGTTGAGTTTTGGTACTCAAAAGATTTTTGGAAGTTGGAAACCACTTCTGCCAGAATGAAAAAGGCAGTGGACACTTGATTTTGAAATTGATTTAAGGGTTTTAAAACTTCATAATCTGAGAAAACTCAGAGAATGAAAGTTGTTTCAGACACCTCAAATAAGATTTATTTGAAATAATTTTCCATTTTGGAGAAGATTTGAGGATCCAAAACCTTCTGGAAATCTCAGATATGAGATCTGGACTCCCAGAGACTGGTGATCTGACCTTCAAAAGAAAATTTGAAAAATGGAGTTTTACTCACGCAAAAAATAAAGTAAAAATATTTCTGGAAATCTCTGGATGTTGGCTACAAAAAGTGTTTTGTAGTCAACACCAAATTCCAAGTTTATCTGTGTCCAAAAAATTAGACCATGGACTGGGGTCTTAGAAAGTTGCTACTGGACAGCAACTTCTTCTTGAAGAAAAACATAATTTTTAAAGGGGGTTTGGCATCCATGCTTGTCCCCATTTCCCTAGGTTTTGATTAGTGATCACTTGACATTTTAGTGGTGAATCAACTATATCAAACCATCCTTGGGGTACATTAGGACTAAGCACTTCATTTGCTTGGGAAGTGGAATTTTATCCTTTGAAAATGAGATTTGATATATGAAAATGATTTTTAGGGTTTTGAAAATGTGTTTTCTTTGCAAGAAAGTAAGAATAATTTGAATACAATGTTGATCCTTGTAGAAGATCATCCATGGAGATGAACTTCCATGGTGATCTTCTTGGATCTAAAGCAAGAAGATGAACAAACTACATTTTGTAGCTTGAAAATGCATGCATGGATGAGAGATTTAGGGTAAGAAGAGGGAGGTTATACCTATCTTCTTTGTGTTTTGGAGTTTTTGGCTTGAATGCAAGAGTGTTTGAGACTTGAATATGAGAGTGTTTGAGTGAGTGTGATTTTGGGTGAATAGTTGAGAAAAAGGTGACAATTCTAGAGAATTCTCACTGTTTTCTCACTATTTTCGCCAAGGTGCAGTTACAAATTGTGTTTTTTCTCCTCTTTTTTCTGAGACTGAAGGCCTCAATTTATAGCCCTCTGAAATTACAATGATGTCCGCGCGGATGGGATTGTTAGCGTGCACTGTTCATTAATTACAGCTTCAGGCTTTGGACAGGAAGAATAAAATTCAAAAATCCAGCAGTTTATGTTTTTCAACTTGCCCAATTCGGATTTTTCCAATTTCTTTTGCTTTTTTGATTCCTTTCCTTGGTTTATCCTTAAATAACAATGCCCACTTTGCCCTTGCTTTGTTAGAAATGTTAGGAATGTTAGGAATTGTTAGGAATGTTATAACTTTCGTTAATTTTCTAACGAAAATACTAACAAGCTCAAATTGGAGCACTTACACCTATTAGTCAATTATTTCATGTCATTATCATAAAATGTAAACATTAAAGATATCCGTTCCAATTTCGAAAATGATCCCTTCTCTATTACCTTTCTTATAAATAATTTAGAGTTAAAAGTGGGGAGATCTCGATTTGTTGATTGTCATTTTTATCTTACTTAAAATGTCATTTACCTTTCAAATCGTTTTATTTGTTGATCGTCATTTAAATAATGACATTTACCTTCCGAATCGTTTGATTTGTCGATCGTCATTTAAATAACGTCTTTTACCTTCCAAATCGATTGATTTGTTGATCGTCAAATATCGCATTTACTTTAAATGTCCGAGTCAAGAAATTGACTTTTCGATTGTCATTTCATTATTGTCAATTACTATAAACATCTTTATTTTAAAAGTATTTATTATTGTCATTTTATTAAAAAGGGTAATGTTATAATGTCCGATTCATATCAAGAAATGATTCCTAAAAATTCCCCTACACTTTATTCTTTGGAGATAAGTAATCTCGGGTCGAATAACGGAAAATTTTAATATAATGTATTTATATATATTATGTCATTATTTTATTTATCATAATACTTATCATTTTAAACCATCCATCCAAATCCATTTTTAACTAATTTTCACATACACACATGCACAGTTTTCGAGAAAGGTAGAAAGACACGTCAATACGAGGCATTTCGAGTTAGCACAAATATTCTCTTCCCGAGATGTAACGTGACCTCCGAACCTAATAATCTATTTTTAGCCTTTTTTTAAAGTTTTGGCTTATAATAAAAATGGTGTGGCGACTCTCCTTTTTTCTTAGAAATTCATCTGTTCCTGTTTTTCGTGATTTCAAACAATTCGATGTGTCCGGGCCATTTCGGATCGGGGGTAATTTCAGGAGGTCATTGTGGGAACAGTAGCCAAAGGAGGAGAGGGCACAGCTGTTGGAGGAATGGGAGAAGGTGGAGGAGTGGGATTCTATGGTGGAGAGGGAATATCAGTTGGTTCCATAGAAGCAGAATCACATGGAGGAGGTACCTCCATTGTTGGAACTTCAGCAGAAACCTGTTCCGGTGATTGTGGAACAGTAACAAAGAAAGAGGGTTGAGTTTCTTGTACAGATTGTTGTTGATTAGGCCTTGCCACTGAAATTGGTTGTACATTGAGTATGTCTTCTTCACAAATATGGCTTTGTGGTTCCATTGCTTCTGCGATTTAGGTTAGACAGAGATAGCAAATACATTACGTGTATGTGTGAGAGAAAAAATTGGGGCAAAGAGGAGTAAACACAATAAGGAATTAAAGAGATGTGATGGATGTGAGTCACATTTATACCCACAACTCCCCCTTTCCTACTCAAATAAGGAATTTTACCTCTCTAGGATTCTAGGCAACGAAATGATTTGACATAGTCCACAACTGACAGAAACCCTTGGCCTTCACACACGGATTATCACCACAAAATTAGGGGTTAAAATTAATCAAAATACCAAATACCTTTTACGGTAACAACAAATCTCTTCAGGTATATCACTTCCACAAATACTCCTTTGAAATTGTCCATCCTTTTTCCATGAAGATCTTGATACACACCTTTCTTTTTCATGAGAGATATTGGAAATCAAGAACATGTTAAATCAAAAAATAAATTAAGAATGAAAATAACCAAGAAACATATTTATAAAGCACCCTATATGACCTAAAATTCTAAATGACTAGAATGATGCATCACACAAGTGAAGGAAAAATCTCAGTTTCAGATGTGGCATAAGATGTAAGTCACATTTGGGGACATTTGATCACAAAAAGTCATTGGGCAATAATCTAATTTGCACAGCCTCTAAAATGCATCCACCCATTTTTATTGTGAATAAATTGTATATTGAGTAGCTTTCACTTTTCTTATTTCCCAAAGATAACCCTTTGTCCAGTGATCTTAATTTTCAAGTTTGATTTCAAACTATTATCTTGAGGATCACTTGATCACACTGGAGTGGCTTCATTCAAATGGCAGAAGTAGTTGTTTCTCTTGATTAAGGCACCCAGTGTGAGATATCTAGAAAGATTGTATCAAGTTATCAAAAGACAACATGAACAAGAAATGCCAACAAGTAATCATACATGTCAATAATGTAGGACAAACAAGTGACCACACTGAGATAATTCGTGCTAATGCATGATATATATATATACTCCCTTCGTCCCAATAAGAGCTTCACCATTTTGGCCCGACATGCAAATTAAGGAAAAAGGTAAGTGGAGAAAATGTTATGAGAGTAAAAGTAAAATAGGAGAGAGAATGAGTGGAGGGAATAGTAAATTTGAAAAGTGTTGTGAGTATAAAAGTGAAATAGGAGAGAGAATTAGTGGGTGGAATAGTAAAGATTATTTGCCATTTTAGGAAAGGTGAAGCTTCTAACGGGATGCCCTTTTGGGTATTTGGTGAAGCTTTTATTGGGACGGAGGGAGTATATATATTTTTTTTTATTTTCTTTTGAGTTAGTTAATATACAGATGTGTCAATGGATGTGTGTACATTTGTGCTCACATCCTCAAATATCACACAAGCCAACAGACTTTCTCAAGGAGGAAAATCTCTCATGATCTAATGCCTTTGTAAATATATCAGCAAGTTGATTTTCAGTCCCAACAAATTCCAGACATACAGTTTTTTGTTCTACAAGATTCCTTTTAAAATGATGTATAATATCAATATGTTCAGGTCTGGAATGTTGGACATGATTCTTGAATATGTCTAAAGCACTCTTGTTATGACAAAAGGCCTAAAGAAATTTTCTATTCAACCCATAATCTTTAAGCATTTGGTTCATCCATAGCAGTTGTGTGCAACAGCTACCAAGGGCTACATATTCAACCTCAACTGTAGATAGAAAAACACAATTTTTCTTTCTGCTATACCAAGAAACAAGATTATTTCCTAGATAGAAGCAGCCCCTAGTGGTACTCTTTCTGTCATCACAATTGCCAGCCCAATCTGAGTCACTATACCCAACTAAATTAGTGTGTTTGTCTCTTTAGAATAATGTAACCCTAGGTTTCAGTCCCATTCACATATCTGATAATCCTTTTCAAGGATTTGAGATGGGAAACCTTTGGGTTTGCTTGATATCTAGCATAGAGACAAACACTATACATAATGTCAGGTCTACTAGCTATGAGGTATAACAAACTACCTATCATGCTTCTATACACAGTCTGGTATACACTCTCACCATCTCTGTCATGAGTGAGCCTTTGGGATGATCCCATTGGTGTTTTGAGGTGAGAGGAAAGTTCAAGGGAGAATTTTTTCACAAGATTTTTGGCATACTTAGATTGAGAGATGGACATACCTTTCTTGAATTGTTTAATCTGTAAACATAGAAAGTAGTTCAACTCACCTACCATACTCATCTCAAATGTGGAGGTCATGCTATCTACAAATGCAGTTAATATAGTGTCTGAATTTGATCCAAACACAATGTCACTACATAAATTTGAGCCATAATTATCTCCCTTTTTTCTTTCTTCACAAAGAGAGTTTTGTCTACTTCACCTCTCTTGAACCCTAGGTGAAGCAGATGGTCAGCTAATCTACCATACCAAGATCTAGGGGCTTGTTTCAGCCTATACAGAGCCTTTTTCAGTTTGGATCCTCAAGGTTGTTCTACATAGGCCTCTTTATTTAATACCCATTCAAAAAGGCACTCTTAACATCCATCTGATGAAGAGTTAGCTTGAGGTAGCAGGTTATGGCCAACAAGAGTCTTATGGACTAAATTCTGGCAACAGGGGCAAAAGTTTCCTCAAAGGCAATCCCTTCAACTTGAGTATACCCTCGAGCTACAAGACTAGCCTTGTTCCTAGTGATTACCCACTTCTCATCAGTCTTATTTTTAAAAATCCTTTTTTTTCCTATGGCATATCTATGAGAGGGCCTAGGAACTAAGGTCTAGACATCATTCTTTTCGAACTGAATCAACTCTTCTTGCATGGCCAAAATCCAGTCAACATCCTTTAAGACCTCAGTTATGTTTTTGTGGATTCAATGTTTGAAACATAACAACAAAAAATTACCTTGAGAATGCTGATGAGCAACTCCACAAACCAGGTAGCTCTCTATAGTTTACCTTCCTTTCTGCCTGGTTCTCACTTGATCGTGTACATCTCCCACAACCTATTAGGTGGGATGGTTTTTCTGGATCCTTGAGGGGACATCCCTTAATCTGTCCATACACCCATTCTCATCACCTTCTGGAGTATCATCTTTGATTCAGAGGAGCTGTCCTCGGGTTCAAGAGTTTGGGAGGATGTGGGGACAGATATAGGTGCAGATCTGGATGCAGATGCAGATGTGTCCATATCCTTAGTCACATACTTCTTTGTTTCAGAATTTATTTTAGTTTTAGCATCCTCTGTTTGCTTCACAGCATCTGTGTCTGTAACTTTCCAGTCTAGCAATAGGCAAGTATAAATAAGGCCTATTCCCTAGCAGTTTTTGATGGTTGTAATTCCTAGTGTGATAGGCATATTAATAATTCTAGGTGTCCCTAGGTTTTCTTGTTTATCTGTTGGTTCTCTAGATATAGGGTTTGCACAGATAAGAATTCCTTGTAAGGATTCGTGCATTAGATTAGAGATTGTATTTGGTGATTGCCAATTGATAATAATATTCTTGCCCTCTGCCCGTGGACGTAGCCAAGTTGGTGAACCATGTATATCGTTGTGTTGTGTGATTGGTTTATTTTCTGTCTTCGACATAGACTTGTTATAACAAACTGGTATCAGAGCCGGTCAGGTTGTTAAAGGTCTAGGGGTTTTCCGCTGCAGAAGAAGATGGGATCAGAAATCGAATCACCAGTTGACAAGTTAAATGGAAATAATAGTTTTTCTCTTTGGCAGATCAAGACGAAGGTATTGTTGAGAGACAAGGGTTTGTGGGCTCCGATGGCTGCTGTAATCAAAAATCGTCAGGATTAAAAGGGAAAAGTGGTAGCAGGTTCCATAGGTGGTGTAGCGACTGTAATGGCAGATGGTTCGGAGAAAGTAGCTGATAAAGAAGCAGAAGATCTGATCGCGCTAGACGCGAGGGCCCACTCTAAAATCATCATGTGCCTTGATGATGATGTTCTAGCAGATACTGCAAATACGGGTTCCAGAGGTGATCTGTGGCTTGCGTTGGAAGAGATGTATCTGACACGATCATTGACCAACAAGTTGTATCTGAAGCAGAAGTTGTATTCTCTCCGAATGATGGATGGTACGCCTATTAGGGATCATATTGATTGGTTTACATCTTTATTACTAGAGTTGCGTAATACTGATGTTAAGGTTGAAGATGAGGATGCTGCTCTTATATTGTGTGTTTTCTTACCATTGTCATATGAGGGATTTGTGGATTCCTGCATTTATAGTAAGGATATGGTTACTTTGGAAGAGGTTAAGAATAATTTCAAGACCAGATATCTGCGCCGTAGGGCGAGCGGTTTATCTATAATATCTTAGTCAGTAGGGTTAGTTGCAGAAGGCAATAGGGGCCAAGGTAGGAGAAATAAGGGTTCTTCTAAAAGTGGTCCAAGACCTGGATAGGTCTGTGCTTACTACAAGGAAAATGGGCATTGGAAGCGTGAATGTACTAGATTGGATAAGTGCAAGCATGTTGGGTCTACTGCAGCTATGGCAGAAGATGATGAGGAGGACTATGCCCTAGTAACCGAAGAAGACAAAGGTATGATAGATACATGGATTCTTGATTCTAGGGCTTCTTATCACATGTGTTCTCGCATGGAACGGTTTGCAACGTACGAGGAGACAGAAGGGGTGATATTTATATTGCTAATGGTTCTTTTTTTTCACTACTCACACACACACACACACTTACAGAAGCGCCTAGGAAATCCTAGGGAGAGAAAGCCTTCCCTCTAACTTCTGGGGGGGGGGGATATCGAACCCATGACCTCCAGATTGGAAGCCATGGATTCCATCAGGGTGCGAACTTTTGTACATTGAACAAGGTTAGGCATGTTCCTGAAGTAACGAAGAATCTGATATCGCTTAGTCAGCTAGACAAGATAGGATACAGTTTCAAAGGTGATGGTGGAGCAGTAAATGTCTGCAGGGGTTCGAATGTAATTCTGAAAGGGGTAAAACAAGGTTCCTTGTACGTCCTCCAAGATTCTACGTTTTTTAGTTTGGGTGTCAATCATCGTACAACAGAAAGTATGGTAGAGGCACATTTGAAGGAAGTATGTTGCATGGCTTCATGTGGAGTGGTTGACAAACAGCTGGAGCAGGAAGCTACTCAAGGTGGAGTTGAACTGGGCAAGCCATGGTTAGTAAGTCAACGCATAAATTTGGGAAGCGAGGAAGGAATCGAGGAAAAGGTACATACTATTGGTGATTCCACAGATATGGACCCTTCATTTGTTTGGGTTGGAAAGATCCAATTTCGAATGGATTTGCCCAATTACCGATTGGGGCAATTTTGAGTGCTACTGCAGTGGCATATTTGGGTGCCTTGGAGACATATTTGTGTGCTCGGAGAAACACATTTTGGGTGTCCAGGGGGATACATTTGGGTGTCTGGTAGACACCATTTTTTATTTGTTGAACGGGTCTGATCAACTGTTGCAGCGAGTATTTTGGTGTTCGGCGTAACACTTTTGGGTGTTTGGCATAACACATCTGAGGCAAAGGGGAGTTCTGGTTTTGTGATTAGGTGATTAGATGTCAAGGTGGAGATTTGTTGGGTTTGATGCCATCTAATTCAGTAAAATTTAGAGGATTAAATAAAGGGGCAAATCGGTAATTCCTGTGGCAGAAAAAGGGGGGACCGCACGGAGTCAGGCGCGCGATCGTACTAAGTTACCGGAAAGAAGGGACGATCGCACCCTTTCTTGGAGCGACTGCACGGGTGGCATTTAGGCGGATGGGGCGATCGCGCCCAAGGAGGGAGCGATCGCGCCCTATTCCGTTTTGGGCCTGGTCAGAGCAGTTTTTGGCAGATTTGGCTTAGGAATCTAAAACCTTGCAGGGCTAGGAGTAGGCAAGTATAAATAAGGCCTATTCCCTAGCAGTTTCTGATGGTTGTAATTCCTAGTGTGATAGGCATATCAATAATTCTAGGTGTCCCTAGGTTTTCTTGTTTATATGTTGGTTCTCTAGATCTAGGGTTTTCACAGATAAGAATTCCTTGCAAGGATTCATGCATTAGATTAGAGATTGTATTTGATGATTGCCAGTTGATAATAATATTCTTGCCCTCTGCCCATGGACGTAGCCAAGTTGGTGAACCACATATATCATTGTGTTGTGTGATTGGTTTATTTTCTATCTTCGACATAGACTCTGTTATAACACATGAAAATACTTTAGAGTAGGTTTCTTGCCAAGTAGGATTTGATAGGGTGTCATAGTGCTCCCAATTATGAGAAACACCCTATTGCCAATGTGACAGGCAGTATTCAAGGCCTCTGCCCAAAATTTCTTTGACATGTTTTTTGGAACTTAGCATAAGCCTAGCCATTTCCTGACGGGTTCTATTCTTCCTTTCTGCAACTCCATTCTGTTGAGGAGTTATAGGAGCAGATAATTCATGAGTAATTCCATTGGAATTGCAGAGGCAGTAAACATAGATTTTTCATACTCAATGCTATGGTCAGACCTAATCCTTACAGCCTTGAGGCCATACAGATTTCTGACCCTTTTGTACCAATTTTTGAATTCACCTATGATCTCAGATTTATCCCTTAAGAACATCACCCAAGTATACATGGAGTAGTCATCAACACACACAAAAGCATATTTTTGGAGGAGAGATGGGGTGAGTTTTAGATATTCACCTCATTTGTCGGAGAAAACCTAGATTATGGGACGATTGAAAAAAAAATCAACTAGGGATTTGAAGCAGGTAAAGGTGGCGTATGTGTCGGATTTTTGTTTGAGAGGGTAGAGTCATATGTATTTGGTGTAGTGGTCGAAAAACATGAGATAATGTTTAAAATTATCATGGGAGAGTATGGTGGATGTCTGTTGGGTTTTGGGGTTACAAACGCAGTGGAAGACTTAGAAATAACAACAAAACCCTAGCCCTTTAATCCGTCTAACATGAAGAGGTAAAAGCCATGAAATAGAATTACATACCTTAATGTGATTATGTTTGCTCAAAACGGATCTTCAAAGCGAATCTCAAAACGAATCTCAAAACGAATCTCAAAAACTGTTGGTAAAGTTTTTGATCTTCTCCTTGTTCTTACTTGGTGATGAATCAACGATTGAAGTCTTCAAGATTTTGGTGATAACACAATCACCCTCTATCGGTAATCCACACGCGAACAGACCAAGAACGCTTCTTAATTGATTGCTAGATGATCTCCGATTATTGAAACGATTTTCAATAATCAATGCCTAAAAGTGTTTTTGATCTTTGATTCTCAATCTAGATCTCAATTTTAGTGTTTCATAAATTCCAAAATTACATATGTTTTTGGCTGACCAAAGGATTGTATTTATATCAAATATAAATTCCTAACAATTAGGAAAGAATCCTTGTCAAAAACCAAAACCAAATCTGCCAAGGAAAACGTGTACGGACAGATTTTGACCGCTGGCACGAGTCGAGCTCAAGAGCACGAGTCGTGCCCAGTGGCAAAGTATGTTGCGCTACACACCTAGCCAGTAAACCAGTTTTGCATATCAAAGGGCATGAGTCGTGCCTGAGGGCACGAGTCGTGAGCACGACTCATCCCTTAGGGCACGAGTCATCCCTTTATGATCGCTCTCTGATACAGTCGTCCCTTCACAAGGCACGACTAGGGCCAAAGCGGGACGAGTCGTCCCCTGAGCCCAGATTTCACCCTTTTAGCCATTTTCAATCCGTTATTTTGTGTGTGACCCTTTAGAAATTATATTTTATGTTGGTAGTGAGTTGAAACATCAACCTCACAAGACATAAGTGACTTCTAGCAAATCATTATGTCCACCCAATTAAATATAACATCAAAGCTTGATTCCTTTGATAATCAAATGTCAGGATCACTTTGTCCATGATGTCCTATTGAACATGAGTCATGGTCCATGTCAACTCACATGTTCAATGCTTTCTCGATTCAAAATATGTTGATAATCCAAATGCATTTGATCTCTATCAAATCACTTGAGTGTGGCCACACATTTCATCAACATCATTCATCGAGGGGCCCAAGCAAACATCTCTCTCAACGAGAGGGACAAATCCAATCTTGACTTATCATTCTTCCCTACAAGAATCCAATCATGCTAACATAGCCCTTATTGCTATCTGATTAAAGATAGTGTTAGACTATATCAAACACGATCTTCATCATGTGGAAGACGATGATAATCTCAGGTACAAATGATTCAATAACACGACTATTATGAGATTTATTCATGACATATATGACTATTGACCATGTCATAAATCTCATCGGTAGGTCATGTCCAATACTTATTCTCTAGCAAGTATCCATAAGTGTAATGTGCATCACATGCATATAATCTTCTCCATGATTATCCACTACCAACTTATACTAGTTATTCACAATAACTAGGGACGCAGTTCAATATAATAAATATGCAAACATATAATGAACCAAATAATCTTTCTCTATAATAAATGATAAAAATGATTACATAACGGCATTGATGATCAGTCATAATTATCAACGGCCTAGGGCATAACACCAACAATCTCCCACTTGCACTAGGCCCAATCTCCTAGTTATCGTATACCCATGGACTTAACGTGACCATTATGCTTCTGCTTGTTCGAGGGTCTTTGTAAGTTGATCCCCAATGTTATCATCGGTTGATACTTTGCATATCTTAACATCACCCTTAACAATGAGCTCTCGAATGAGATGGAAATGTCTAAGTATGTGTTTGGATCACTGATGTGACCTTGGTTCCTTTTCTTGCACAAATGACACCACAATTGTCACAATAAAGTTCCACCGATTAGTGATACTCGGAACATTTCCAAAATACTAAATGAACTTTTGATCCAAATTTCCTCTTTCAGTTGCATCAGATGTCGCTAAAATTCGGCCTTAGTTGTAGAATCGGCTACGATTTTCTGCTTGGAGCTCTTCCAACAAAACCGCACCTCCAATAAGCATAAACACAAATCCTAATTGCGATTTTAAATGAACTTTGTCAGTTTGGAGGCTAGCATCTGTGTAACCCTTAAAACAAGATTAACTTCCAACCTTTCAAATACCAAGAACGTATCTTTAGTTCTTCTTAAGTACTTTAAGGATCGTCTTAACTGCCATCCAATGGTTCTCAATAGGATCATATTGGTATCGACTCGTCATGCTTAGAGCATATAAGACGCAGGGTCTAGTACAAATCATGGCATACATGACAGATCCAAATGTCGGAGCATATGGAACTTCATTCATTCCCTTTTGCTCATCAGTTGTCATAAGACAATGAGTATTGCTAAGAGTAACACCATGACCCATTGACAAGTTACCTTTCTTAGAATCTTCTAAGAACCTTGTCAATGTGAGTAATTTGACTCAAACCAATTTATCCTTTTAGATCTATCTCTATAGATCTTGATGCCAAGGATGTAAGCGGCTTCACCCATATCTTTCATTGAGAAAACTTTCCTTGACCAAGACTTGACAGTCTTAAGTGTCGAAACTTCATTTTTCCAATGAGTAAGATATCATTGTAATAAAACAATAGAAATAATACTACGCTCCCATTGAATTTCATGCATACACAAGGTTCATCTTCGAACTTGATGAAGTCAAACTCTTTGACCGATTCATCAAAATGAAGATTTCAACTCCTCGAAGCTTGCTTCAACCCATCTTATGGATCCTTACAACATGCATACTTTATTAGAATTTATTGGATCGACAAAACTTCGGGTTGTGTACTATACACATCCTTAAGAATCTTTCCATTTTAAGAAATCCGTTTGACATCCATTTGTCATATCACATAGTCACAATATAGGATTATGGCAATTGAAATTCTAATAGACTTCGGCATTGTAACTGGCAAAAAGGTTTCAACATAGTCAATACTATGAATTTGCCTAAATCCCTTTGCTACAATACTTAGCCATGAAAGTATACACCTTCCCATCCATGTTGGTCTTGAAGACCTACTTGTACCCTTTAGTTTTTACACCTTCAGGTAGCTCAATCAAGTTCCAAACTTGATTATCAAACATGGATTGTAATTCGGACTTCATGGATCCTAACCATTTATCCGAATTAGGAGTGGACATCACCTTAGGATAGGAAGTAGGATCGTCATTCTCAATGACTTCCGCTTTATTACTTTCCGATACAAGAAATCAATATTTCTTGAGTTCGGATCGTAACCTATCCGATCTACGATGGACTTGTGCATCTTGAACCGGTTCCACAACTCCTTGTGAACTTGGTTCCATCTCTACTCTTGGTTCCATGTTATTTTCAGGTTCTTGAACTTCTTCAAGATTAATTTTATTCCCACTAGATTCTTTATTGAGAAACTATTTCTCAAGATACGAGTCATACAGAGTAACAAACATTTTGTTCTCTTTGCGGTTGTAAAACTAATTTCCAAAAATAACCTTGTCAGATTTGGCGCTAACTTATCAGAGACAAGACACTTCATATAAGCTTTGCAATCCCAAATCTTCATGAAAGACAAACAAGGTTTTCCTCCATGCCACATCTCATGAGGGGAATAAGGAACCGATTTAGTAGGGACACAATTCAGTGTAACTGCATTATTTCTAATGCATATCCTCAAAAGGTAACAGGAAGGTCAACTTGACACATCATCGAACGAACCATGTCCTACAAGGTTCAATTCCTCCTCTCAGACACTGTTCCGGGTGGAGTAAACTTTGAAACAATTTCACAGTTTTGAGATGATTATCAAACTCTTGGCTCTAATATTCACCACCTCGATCTAATATAAGTACTTCAACAGTTTTGCCAAGTTGTTTTGTACTTCATCTTGAAATATTCAAAACATCTCAAACGATTCACCTTTGGACTTTATCAGATAGACAAAGCCATATCTAGATAAGTCATCAGTGAATGTAATAAAATACTAAAATCTTCCTTTAGCAATGCTACTTAATAGTCCACATACATCTCATGTATAAGGGCCAATAAGTTGTTGGGTTTTATTGGTCCATGCGCAGCGGAATTAAGCATCTAATAACACAAAACCCAAGAGTCCTAGGATCCGTTCTATACAATTAAATTGAATTCCTATGAAATTTAATTTTACCAACCTTAAACGCTTTCCTTTCTTGAGCTATCGAACAATTATCAATGTCATTTAGAATCACAAACTTCGATCTTCAAAACTTGAATCTTTAGATTGCTTTGGACAATTTGAACTCTAGGCCTTGATCGTCGTACGAGTGAAGACCCTCTAGTAGTATCCACACTTTAGAATGAACCAAGAACAGTTCTTGAGAATTGCTAGATTCTTAAACCTATGGAAGAAATATTGAGAAACCTTTGTTGTGATTTTTCCTTAGAAAATTCGGCAAGGTTTTGGCTGCTTACAGACTCATATATATACTACATTAGTATTAGAGTTTGTGCCCTAATCATATTAGGAAACAAGCTGTAAACCGCCTTTGGCAAGAAGTGTCGTACGACCAGACGAGTCTTCTGGACAAGATCTGTCGCGCGATGACTTATGCCTGATGAGGAACTCTCAATTTTCTTCCTTTGGTTTAACCAATTCATTCCAGTTGTGTGTGACCTAATAGGATTATATTATGTTGGCAATGAGCTCGATCATATCGACCCACATAAAACATAAGCGGACTCTAGTAAGCCATTATGTCTACCCAATTAATATAACGTAAGAGTTCACGTTTCCAATGGTACGCTTCCATTTCTCCCTTTGTCTAACGATGTAAGATTGAACACAAGTCATGGTCCACGTCAACTTGTATCTGTTCAATGCTTTCTCGATATTGAGTATAATGATAATCCAATCGCATTGGGGTATGGTCATACACTTTCATCATTATCACTCATCGAGGGGCCCAATCAAAACATCTCTCTTTCGAGGGACAAATTCCATCTTGACTTATCATCCTTCCCATCATGGATCCGACCATGCCAAAGATAGCCTTTATAAATATCGTGTTAAGATATCGTTTGACTAAAATCAAACATGACTTTCATCATATGTAAGGTCATGATAATCTCAGGTCTTGGGACTAAATGAAGTGACCATATGAGATTTAATTATGACATTTGACCATGACATAAATCTCATATGGGTCAAGTCCAGTCACTTGTTCACTAACAAGTACCCATAAATTTAATGTGCATCTCTATACATATAATCATCATATGATTATCCATTAACATTTATACTAATTATTCACTTAATAATTAGGGACGGAGATTACTACAATAAATATGCAAAATATATAATAATCAAATAATAAACTTAAACAATAAAGATGATACATAACAGTTTTAAGTTAAACATAACTAAAGCCTAGGGCATTACACCAATAGTCTCCCACTTGCACTAGGCTCCATTTATGTATCGAATACTCATGGACCTAACATGACCATCATGCTTTTGCCTGTGCGAGGGTCTTTGTAAGTGAATCCCTAATGTCATCATCGGTTGATATTTTGCATATCTTAACGTCTTCTCATTCTTTAAGAATTCTCAAAAAAACGTCTAAGTGTGTGTTTGGATCACCGTTGTGACCTTGGTTCCATTGTTTGCACAAATGACACCATATTTATCACAACAAAGTTCACCGATTAGTGATACTTGGAACATTTCCAAAACACTTAAATGAACTTTTGATCCAAACTGTCTCTTTTAACTTTATCAGTTTGGAAGTTAGCATCTATGTAACCCTTACAACAAGATTAACTTCCAATCTTTCAAATACCAAGAACGTATCCTTAGTTCTTCTTAAGTACTTAAGGATCATTTTGACTGCTATCCATTGGTTCTCAACAGGATCAGATTGGTATGACTCGTCATGCTTAGAGCATACGAGACATCGGGTCTAGTACAAATCATGGCATACATGACAGATCCAAATGCCGAAGCATACAGAACTTCATTCGTTTCCTTTTGCTCATCAGTTTTCATAGGACAATGAGTTTTGCTAAGAGAAACACCATGACCCATTTACAACTTACTTTTCTTAGACTCTTCTAAGAATCTTTTCAATGTGAGTATTTTGACTCAAACCAATTTATCCCTTTTTAGATTTATCTCTATAGATCTTGATGCCAAGGATGTAAGCGGCTTCACCCATATCTTTCATTGAGAAACCTTTCCTTGACCAAGACTTGACAGTCTTAAGTGTCGAAATTTCGTTTTCCAATGAGAAAAATATCATTGTAATATAACAATAGAAATAATACTACGCTCCCACTGAATTTCATGCATACACAAGGTTCATCTTTGTACTTGATGAAGTCAAACTCTTTGACTAATTCATCAAAATGAAGATTCCAATTCCTTGAAGCTTGTTTCAACCCATCTCATGGATCTTTGCAACATGCATACTTTATTAGAATTTCTCTGATCGACAAAAACTCCGGGTTGTGTACTATACACATCCTTAATAATCTTTCTATTTAAAGAAAGCCATTTGACATCCATTTATAATCACAATATGCGATTATGGCAATTGAAATTCTAATAGACTTTGACATTGTAACTGGTGAAAAGATTTCAACATAGTCAATACTATGAATTTGCCTAAATCCCTTTGCTACAATCCTTAGTCATGAAAGTATACACCTTCCCATCCAAGTCGGTCTTGAAGACCTACTTGCACCCTTTAAGTTTTTACACCTTCAGGTAGCTCAACCAAGTTCCAAACTTGATCATCAGACATGGATTGTAATTCGGATTCCATGGTTCCTAACCATTCATCCAAATTAGGAGTGGACATCGCCTCAAGATATGAAGTAGGATCGTCATCCTCAATGACTTTTACTTTATTACTTTCCGATACGAGAAATCAATATTTCTCGAGTTCGAATCGTAACCTATTCGATCTACGATGGACATGTGCATCTTGAACCGGTTCCACAACTCCTTGTGAACTTGGTTCCGTCTCTACTCTTGGTTCCATATTATTTTCGGATTCTTGAACTTTCTTCAAGATTAAATTTACTCCACTAGATTCTTTATTGAGAAAATATTTCTCAAGAACCGAACCATACAGAGCAACAAACATTTTGTTCTCTTTGCGGTTGTAAGATTAATTTCCGAAAATAACCTTGTCAGATTTGGTGCTAACTTATCAGAGACAAGTCTCTTCTTATAAGTTTTGCAACCCCAACTCTTCATGAAAGACAAACTAAGTTTTCTTCCATGCCACATCTCATGTGGGTACTAAGGAACCGATTTAGTAGAGACACAATTCAGTGTAACCGCATTATTTCTAATGCATATCCTCAAAAGGTGATAGGAAAGTCAACTTGACATATCATCGAATGAACCATGTCCTACAAGGTTCAATTCCTCCTCTCAGACACACCATACAATGTGGTGTTCCGGATGGAGTCAAATCTGAAACGATTTCACAGTTTTTGAGATGATTGTCAAACTTTTGGCTCAAATATCCATCACCTCGATCTAATCGAAGTACTTACTATTTTTGCCAAGTTATTTTGTACTTCATCTTGAAATGTTCGAAACATCTCAAACGATTCACCTTTGAACTTCATCAGATAGACATAGTCATATCTAGATAAGTTATTGGTGAATGTGATGAAACACCAAAATCCTCCCCTAGCAATGCTACTTAATAGTCCACATACATCTCATGTATAATGACCAATAAGTCACTAGCCCTCCCACTACTCTTAGTGTAGGGTGGTTTGGTCAATAATCCTAATAAACAAGATTCACATTCCTCAAATGATTCATAGTCATATGAGTCTAAAAGTCCATGTTAATGGAGTTTAAATATATGTTTCTTATTTATCTGACCAAGCAGGCAATGCCATATGAATGCGTTGTTCATATTATTCGGTTTAGATTTCCATTTATATTATAGATATCTTCAATATTATTTTGTTTCTTATCATCAAGGATATGAAGACCATTCAATGACATATGCAATACAATAAGGCATATCATTAAATAAATATAAAACTTTTTATTCTCAATTAGAAAATTATATCCTTCATCATCCTTATAAGGAACAAAATAATACTCCTACCCAAATCCGGAACGTAGTAACACTTGTTCAAAACAAGTACTAGCCCACTAGATAAATTAACTTCATAAGTCCCTATGGTTAATGCAGCAACTCTTGCTTCATTCCTACGCATAGGTTTAATTTACCTTCTTTAAGTAGCTTTCTATTCTTTATTCTTTGCACATTTAAACAAATGTGGGATCCATGTTCGGTATCATATACCCAAGAACAAGAAGTCGAAAAGAAATATCTATCATATAGATGATTGAAGAAGTAGCAATCATATTGCCCTTCTTCACCTTTAAGGCCTTCCTAATAAGCCTTGCAACTTTGCTTCCAATGACAATCTCATTATAATGGTAGCAAAATGCATCCTTTTGAGACACTTTGGGTTTAGCCTCTTCGGCTTTGGTAACTTTTGCCCTAGGTTTAGCAACCTTTGCTTTACCTTCTTTACCTTCCTTTTTGAACCCCTTTCTTGTGTTAACCATTAACACATTTTTGGATTGCTCCTTTTTCATCTCATGAATTAAGAGCCTTCACCACAACATACATCTTTTGTCTAGCTTGCACTTGGAACATTTTCTTTGTGCATTGTGCTAGAACAAAAGTAGTTACCATGTGCTCAAGATTCTTCATAAGAATCTTTAAACATGGTGGCAAGTATAAGGCAAGCAATATTGTTAGAATCATCAACATGTTTCTAATGTTGCTCCTTATTTGCCCTTTGCAACATTTGCAGTAGGTTCAGCAGGAATGAATTCATCAAGAACATACACATTTGCCTAAGAACCATTCTTTAGGCTTCTGATCCAATCAGAATTATCTGTATCGTTCCTTTCGAACTTTGTCCTTCATAAGGACGAATCGCAATTTATTGTGTAATGCTACTTCTACAACAAAATATGCAAACTATATGAAAACATATTAATATCAACACATTTATCATTTAAGAGCAAATCATGTATTTCACAAATACTCCCACTAAATTATACACCTTCCAATGCAAATAAGCATAATATACATTTAATGGGCTAAGATCCAACTTTAATTTAATCTCAAGTACGCTATGGCGCACCGCTCAAGATTAAAATTAATTAGGTAGAAAACATCAATCATATCGTATATGACTCTTAGATCTTTTATGAGATTTATTTAAGACATCATATGTCTAAGCATATTTTAATCTCATCTTATGCCTTGGATCCAAAACCATTTTGATAACCCAATTAAGTTCATCCATTTTAAACGTATAGGAACCACCATTTCCTCATCTTGTTCGCAAACGAAATAGAATCAAAGTACCTTGCTATGGCAAGCCCACCCAAAACTATTCGAGTGGTCTCAAGTGTTTTAATCATGGATTGGCATAAAGAACTTAAAAGTTAAATGAAGGTTCTTTAAAGCAGATTATAAGCATATCAGCAAAGATAATCATAATCGTGCACCAGGTAAGTTCCTAGGAAAATAGGTGAGCCACAAGGACTACTTAAGTACCAAATCTTTCCTTCGACAGAACTCTCCTAGACATGCACAATTAGAATACCAGATCTGATTTGCAACATAACGAATACTTTGTATACTGACTTGTTTCTCACAAACAATCAGATTCCTTTTGGATTTTGCGTAAACTGACTTATTTCTCATAAACAATCAGAAAACCAAAATTTTAATGTTTCAACTAAACATTCAGGAAATTACAATTCAATGTTTCAACTAAACATCTAACAAAGTTCTTATCACATAATTCATGCATCGCAACAATTAATAAAATCATATTTAAATTAGTTAAGCATGCATAAACATTAAATTAATCTAGCATAGCCCTATAAATTTAATTTCCAGAAATATATACTATCCAGATTAAGACAGAAACATATCAGATTATCAACAAAATCACAGATTAGCAAGGAAAAATTAACAAACTGATTCTGCCCAGATCAGGCAAGTTTTGTCGCGTGACAGAGGGAAACTATGTCGCGTGACACAAGCAAACTCTGTCGCGTGACACAAGCAAACTCTGTCGCGTGACACAAGCAAACTTTGTCGCGTGACACTGAGTTACCAGATTTGCAAATTTTTCCAGCTCTTATCAATTCCAATCATAAAGCAATTAAATCAAATAAACAGCCTTTAACAGATTTAATTCAGTATAATCAGAAAACGATTTTCACATTGTTTCACATAAACAATCAAAATTCTACCGCATACAAAAACATGCAATGAACATATAAACAATTTATTTAAACATTCTAGCATGTTAATTCAAACTTAACTATAAGAACGGGGCTCTGATACCACTGTTGGGTTTTATGGGTCCATGCGCAGCAGAATTAAGCATCTAATAACACAAAACCCAAGAGCCCTAGGATCCGTTCTATACAATTAAATTGAATTCCTATGAAATAGAATTTTACCAACCTTAAACGCTTTCCTTTCTTGAGCTATCGAACAATTATCAATGTGATTTCGAATCACAAACTTCGATCTTCAAGACTTGAATCTTTAGATTGCTTTGGACAATTTGAACTCTAGGCCTTGATCGTCGTACGAGCGAAGACCCTCTAGTAGTATCCACACTTTAGAATGAACCAAGAACAGTTCTTGAGAATTTCTAAATTCTTAAACCTATGAAAGAAATATTGAGAAACCTTTGTTGTGATTTTTTCTTAGAAAATTCGGCCAGGTTTTGGCTGCTTACAGACTCATATATATACTACATTAGTATTAGAGTTTGTGCCCTAATCATATTAGGAAACAAGCTGTAAACCGCATGTTGCAAGAAGTGTCGCACGACCAGACGAGTCTTCTGGACAAGATCTGTCGCGCGATGACATATGCCTGATGAGAAACTCTCAATTTTCTTTCTTTGGTTTAACCAGTTCATTCCAGTTGTGTGTGACCCAATAGGATTATATTATGTTGGCAATGAGCCCGATCATATCGACCCTCATAAAACATAAGCAGACTCTTGCAAGCCATTATGTCTACCCAATTAGTATAAAGTAAGAGTTCACGTTTCCAATAGTACGCTTCCATTTCTCCCTTTGTCTCATGATGTTATATTGAACACAAGTCATGGTCCACGGCAACTTGTATCTGTTCAATGCTTTCTCGATATTGAGTATAATGATAATCCAATCGCATTGGGGTATGGCCATACACTTTCATCATTATCACTCATCGAGGAGCCCAAGCAAAACATCTCTCTTTCGAGGGACAAATTTCATCTTGACTTATCATCCTTCCCATTATGGATCCGATCATGCCAAAGATAGCCTTTATAAATATCGTGTTAAGATATCGTTTGACTAAAATCAAACATGACTTTCATCATATGTAAGGTCATGATAATCTCAGGTCTAGGGACTAAATGAAGTGACCATATGAGATTTAATTATGACATTTGACCATGACATAAATCTCATACGGGTTAAGTCCGGTCACTTGTTCACTAACAAGTACCCATAAATTTAATGTGCATCTCTATGCATATAATCATCATATGATTATCCATTAACATTTATACTAATTATTCACTTAATAATTAGGGACGGAGATTATTACAATAAATATGCAAAATATATAATAATCAAATAATAAACTTAAACGATAAAGATGATACATAACGGTTTTAAGTTAAACATAACTAAAGCCTAGGGCATTACACCAACATAAGTCACTAGCCCTCCCACTACTCTTAGTGTAGGGTGGTTTGGTCAATAATTCCAATAAACAAGATTCACATTCCTCAAATGATTCATAATCATATGATTCTAAAAGTCCATGTTAATGGAGTTTAGATATATGTTTCTTATTAATCTGACCAAACCGGCAATGCCATATGAACGTGTTGTTCACATTATTCGATTTAGATTTCTCACTTATACTATAGATATCTTCAATATTATTTTGTTTCTTAACATCAAGGTTATGAAGACCATTCAATGACATATGCAATACAATAAGGCATATCATTAAATAAATATAAAACTTCTTATTCTCAATAATAAAATTATATCATTCATCATCCATATAAGAAACGAAAATAATATTCCTACTCAAATCCGGAACGTAGTAACACTTGTTCAAAACAAGTACTAGTCCACTAGGTAAATTGACTTCATGAGTCCCTATGGCTGATGCAGCAACTCTTGCTCCATTCCCACACATAGGTTTAATTCACCTTCTTTGAGTAGCTTTCTATTCTTTGTTCCTTGCACATTTAAACAAATGTGGAATTCATATCCGATATCATATACCCAAGAACAAGAAGTCGAAAGGAAAATATCTATCATATAGATACTTGAAGTAGTAGCAATCATATTGCCCTTCTTCACCTTTTAGGCCTTCCTTTTAGGCCTTGCAACTTTGCTTCCAATGAACAATCTCATTACAATGGTAGCAAACTGCATCCTTTTTTAGACACTTTAGGTTTAGCCTCTTCGGCTTTGGCAACTTTTGCCCTAGGTTTAGCAACCTTTGCTTTTCCTACTTTGTGTTTCCTTTTAAACCCCTTTCTTGTGTTAACCATTAACACAACAAACCTCTCTTGACTAGCTTGCACTTGGAACATTTCCTTTATGCGTTGTGCTAGAAAAAAAGTAACTTCATGTGTTCAAGGTTCTTCATAAGAGCCTTTAAACATGGTGGCAAGTATAAGGCAAGCAACACCGTTAGAATCATCATCATGTTTCTAATGTTGCTTCTTATCTGCCCTTTGCAACATTTGCAGTGGGTTCAGCAAGAATAGATTCGTCAAGAACGTACAATTTTGCCTAAGAACAATTCTTAAGCTTCTGATCCAATCAGAATAGTCTGTACCGTTCTTTTTGAACTTGTCCTTCATAAGGACGAATCGCAATTTATTATGTAATGCCATTTCTACAACAAAATATGCAAACCATATGAACACATATCAATATCAACACATTTACCATCTAAGAGAAAATAATGCATTTTACAAATACTCCCACTAAATTATACACCTTCAAATACAAACATGTATCATATAATTATAGTGGGCTAAGATCCTTATTTCACTTGATTTTGGTTTAACTGAGTCAATGCCCGAAATTAAGCTATTTAGGTAGAAACATCAATCATATCACTATATGACTCTTAGATCTTTTATGAGATTTCCTTAGACATCATATGTCAAAAACATGTTTTAAATCTCATCTATGCCTTGGGTCAAATCTCATTTGAAAGCACCAATCAAAACCCTTTTTAAACGTATGAGACATGGAACGATGCACCTAACTGAGTCAAAAATACTTCAACCATTATCTCATCTTGATCACAAATTAAGATATAAGATGCACCCAACTGAGTCAAAACTACATCAAATACCCTAAAATTTCACAAGTGTTCTAATCAAGAATGACATAAGACTTAAATATTTAGAAGGCTTTACATGTTAACAAACATCGCATGGTAGTAACATAAACTTATGTGTACATAATCATGAACATAGGTCTTCACAATATTTCATACAAACATTTTGATCCAATTTTTGAAAATTTATCAATCTACTTTAATCATATTAAACAGATCAATAACCTACGTGATAAACTAATCATATTATTCATCATCAATCATGAATATGGCATATCATATATACTTGTTTTTCATAAAAACAAAACACATAAAATCTAGATCTATTTCATATAGCATGGATAGCAAATAAACAAATTAAATCTAGCATGCCAATTTCAATCCTAATCATGGCAAGACAGGACTCTGATACCACTGTTGGATTTTGGGGTTACAAACGCAGTGAAAGACTTATAAATAACAACAAAACCCTAGCCCTTTAATCCATCTAACATGAAGAGGTAAAAGCCATGAAATAGACTTACATACCTTAATGTGATTATGTTTGCTCAAAATGGATCGTCAAAGCGAATCTCAAAACGAATCTCAAAAACTGTTGGTAAAGTTTTTGATCTTCTCCTTGTTCTTACTTGGTGATGAATCAACGATTGAAGTCTTCAAGCTTTTGGTGATAACACAATCACCCTCTATCGGTAATCCACACGCGAATGGACCAAGAACGCTTCTTGATTGATTGCTAGATGATCTCCGATTATTGAAACGATTTTCAATAATCAATGACTAAAAGTGTTTTTGATCTTTGATTCTCAATCTAGATCTCAATTTTAGTGTTTCATAAACCCCAAAATTACATATGTTTTTGGCTGACCAAAGGATTGTATTTATATCAAATATAAATCCCTAACAATTAGAAAAGAATCCTTGTCAAAAACCAAAACCAAATCTGCCAAGGAAAACGTCTACGGACAGATTTTGAACGCTGGCATGAGTCGTGCTCAAGAGCACGAGTCGTGCCCAGTGGCAAAGTATGTCGCACTACACACCTAGCCAGTAAACCAGTTTTGCTGATCAAAGAGCACGAGTCGTGCCTGAGGGCACGAGTCATGAGCACGACTCGTCCCTTAGGGCACGAGTCGTCCCTTTATGATCGCTCTCTGATACAGTCGTCCCTTCACAAGGCACGACTTGGGTCAAAGCGGGACGAGTCGTCCCCTGAGCCCAGATTTCACCCTTTTAGTCATTTTCAATTCGTTCTTTTGTGTGTGACCCTTTAGAAATTATATTTTATGTTTGTAGTGAGTTGAAATATAACATCAAAGCTTGATTCCTTTGATAATCAAATGTCAGAATCCCTTTGTCCACTATGTCCTACTGAACATGAGTCATGGTCCATGTCAACTCACATGTTCAATGCTTTCTCGATTTCGAATATGTTGATAATCCAAATGCATTTGATCTCTATCAAATCACTTGAGTGTGGCCACACATTTCATCAATATCATTCATCGAGGGGCCCAAGCAAACATCTCTCTTAACGAGAGGGACAAATCCAATCTTGACTTATCATTCTTTCCTACAAGAATCAAATCATGCTAACATAGCCCTTATTGCTATCAGTTTAAAGATAGTGTTAGACTATATCAAACATGATCTTCATCATGTGGAAGACGATGATAATCTCAGGTACAAATGATTCAATAACACGACTATCGTGAGATTTATTCATGACATATATGACTATTGACCATGTCATAAATCTCATCGGTAGGTCATGTCCAATACTTGTTCTCTAGCAAGTATCCATAAGTGTAATGTGCATCACATGCATACAATCATTTCCATGATTTTCCACTACCAACTTATACTAGTTATTCACAATAACTAGAGACGCAGTTCAATATAATAAATATGCAAACATATAATGAACCAAATAATCTTTCTCTATAAGAAATGATAAAAACGATTACATAACGGCATTGATGATCGGTCATAATTATCAACGGCCTAGGGCATAACACCAACGATGTCCACACGTCTGAAAAAATGAGTTCAAGGATAGCATTGGTGTTTAGAAAAGATGAAGAGAATGGTAATTTGTGACTTTGGTTAGTGTCACAAGAATTGTAGTGAGAGTGGCGAGTGGAAGGAATGGGTAGAGGGAGTTGATTTTTGAGAAGAGAAAGTATTGGAGGAGTGGGGTGGCCAAGCTTGTGGTGCTACGAGTGAAGAGAGGTGGATATGCTAGGGTTAGCTTGGATTGCGAAAGGGTCCCATATGTAGATACCATTTTCAAGTGTTCCATGAATGAGAATGAGGTTTGTTGAGAGAGTTTTGCTAAGGAACGAGGAGGGGTGATAAATCAACAATGGCGTTGTTATCTTTGCATAATTGGAAAACAGAGAGGATATTTTTTGAAATAAGAGGGACATGAAGGACACTAGATAATTGAAGGGTGGTGTGAGGAGTGATAAGAGAGAAGGTACATATATTGGATATTGGGAGGGATGAATCATCTCCTATGACCACACTATCACTCCCATCTTAGGGGCTATGGAGGAAAAAGGTGGATAAATCGTTTGTGAGGTGATGTGTGGCACCATTGTCAACAAGCTAGGAGGTGGATAAGGTGGTGATAGGGGCAGTGGCGGTGTACTTGAGGGTGCTGATGGTGGTTAATTGGTGTGATTGCTGGTGTAATCACACAATGGGTTGCAGGATGCGGTTGTTGGGGTTTTTTCATGGTTAGGGTAGTACCAAGGCAGAGGTTTTTCCAAGGGCGATGGTGGCGAAGAAACTTCAGGATTGGGGTTGATAGAGGTGGGGACGGTGGATGTGAGGTTAGGAGAGAGGGAAAAATAAGGATCGGTTAATCTCTCTTGAATCGGTGACATTGGGACGTGTCATGTCCCATGCCACGGCAATATTGACATTTACCATTGAAATAGTCTGACGTATGTTTATAAGTGGGAATAAGAGAGTTGGAAGTGGTGGTGCGATGGGTGGTGGTGTTGGTGTGGGCGGCCATGGAAAGAATGGTTTTAGTGTATGATTGGTTGCCGGTATAGGGTTTACCGAAATTGGTGAGAACGGAGTGGGAGTTGGGTGGAGGCAGCGGAAGCTAGGGTTTGGATTCAGGGGCGGGTGATACCATACGATGAAGTAAAAGAAATATTTTCATTGATATAATTCAATCACTTCTTACAACCTATTTATGAATTGAAATGCAAAAGATAAATCACATGACTTTATGCCTAAGATATCTAGAAGATTCTAACTACCTAATCTCTTAAGAATAAACACAAAATGATAAATAAAAAAAGATATTGAAAATAGAAACATAATATATACATATTCTTCTCATTTAGATCGTGCGGATAGACCTTCTTTGTTATCATATTAAGCATATAAATTTATAATCCTACTACTATGGGTAATAGAGAAGTTAAACCAGAAGTCTTCTTTTAAACAACTCTTTTTTCTTGGTCTAGTGAATATAATAGAGCAACAAATAGGCAATTGCATGGGGTGAATTTTAACCCAAAAAGTACGAAAAGGTAAATATTTGAAGCACCTTGGGAAATGACAAATTTGCCACTTAAGAATGTCATGCGTATGGCACAAAACACCTTCTTCGTCAAATATTTAATGCAAAATTAGTTTTTATATAAATTTACAACGAAATGACAAACTTAGAAATCAGATTGACTAATTTTCAATGTTGAGAATCAAATTGCAAAGGTTATACAATCACATGTAACCAACTTGCAAATAGCCATTGGTACTATCTTAAAGGGTGTTCAAACAATGAGTGACATAGAAGAAGAAGCCCTATTAAGTGCCTTCTTTTCTCAAATTTAACCTAAAAAGATCAATGAAGACTTGCAAGAGCCTGATTGAATAGAGGCCATGGAAGAACAACTTGAACAGTTTGAAAGAAATAAAGTAGGGCAAATATGACATTACACATAATGTTAACTATCGTTAGAAATATACTCCCCTAAACCTAAAGAAAGTTAACAAATTAATAATCTGAGTAAAAAATGTTATTAATTATACCCCCATCTTCTCACTATCATTCACCCACCATCCAAATTACTAGTCCACCACCAATGCAACCACCACCAATCCACCACTACCAACATTGGAACACCACTGCTAGCTAGTACCCCACCACTAATTACAACCAATACAACACCAACTGCCACTCGCAAAATCACAATTACATTATACCTAAAACTAAACAAAACAAATTCTTCTTATCAAATTACCATATTTGATTTCGGGGATTGGGGGAGAGAAAGAAAAAAAGTGGTCATGTGACAATGCAAATGTAAAAAAATTTGAATTCAAACCCATTATTCACCCAGTCTCCTCCCCAGCCATGGTTTAAAACTATTCTTCACCTTTAATTGACCAATGTTGTGTTTTGAAGAGGTGGTGTAAAAGGGTTTGTCGTTTGTAGTAGCGATTCAATAATGGTGGGTTGGTTGACGGCGAATGTGGTCTGGCGATCTGGGTAGGAGAGGGGCACCATCATCGTGGGACGAGGGAGGTGGAGGAAGCGGTGAAAAGGGAAGGGGAATGAGGAGGGTGGAGATGGATTTTTAATTCTTTCAGATTTATTTGGGTATAAGACTACCCACAACAGTTTCATCCCACTTCCCCATTTCATCTAACACTTTTTACACTTTTTCTCATCCACCTAATATTTCATCTACCCATTTCATTTACCCCCTACAATAGCTAACTTAAATTAAATTTCAACTCCCTCCAACTCTTCATCCTATACCCCACTACTTTTATTTTATTTTATTTATATTCTCTATTTTTATGATTAGTAGAATAATAATTATTATTATTATTTATAATTAAAAAAATATTTCACACTTAATTAAAAAATATTGCATCAATTTATAGGTAAAAAAATAATATTTTTTTAAATAAATCCTAAAATGAAGAAGGATAATTGAGAAATGAGTTTTTTTTTTTTTTGTGTCCAAATCAAATGAAATTTATATCAATTTGTAGGGGAAAAATGATGAATTTTGGTGAAAAACAATTAAAAAAATTAATTTAATAGGCAATAATTCAGCTCAAACTGAAAAATGAGGGTTTTTTTTTTGTGTCCAAATCAAATGAAACTTATATCAATTTGTAGGGAAAAAAATGATGAATTTTGGTGAAAAAAAATTAAAAAAAATTAATTTACTAGGTGATAATTCAGCTCAAATTGAAAAATGAGTGTTTTTTTTTGTGTCCAAATCAAATGAAACTTATATCAATTTGTAGGAAAAAAAATGATGAATTTTGGTGAAAAAAAAAAATCAAAATAATAATAATTTACTAGGTGATAATTAAGCTCAAAGATTTGGGATAAAAAAAATTTCGAAAATCCAATGGGGGGCTTACACGTGGAAATTCAAGAAAAAAAAAAAAGGGCAAAAGGATGTTTCAACCCGGATGAAAAGTTTTATCCCACCCATTTCCATCAACTACTTTCAACCAACCATTGCAAGCTTTCAGCCTAGTTGAAATCATTTAATTTTGCATTTCATTCAGCCATTGTACTCGGTCTAAGAATCGAAGGAAAAGAGAGGTGAGAGGAAGGGAAGGGCTTTATGGTAAAAGAGAGGGAGGGAAAGAGAGAGGGGGGCAGGGGAGATGGTAGGGGTTGGGGCAGGGGCTACTTGGAATAATTGAGGGTTGGGACTAGACATGTTCAAACGGTTCCGGTTTAGGTTCCCGGTTCCGGAACCGCCGGTTCCCGGTTCCCAAATAGTCGGAACCGTATTCGAACCATATTAATCCGGTTCTCGGTTCCCGGTTCTATCCGCCGGTTCTAGTTTCGGTTTCAGTTCCACCGGTTCCATCACCATCTAACTTTTTTTTTTTAATTCAAACCTCTTAAGACAGTAAAGACGCTAACTAATCTGTTTTTTTTACAACATTTATCTAAATTCTAGTCTAATTTAAATAAAACAACACTACATTACAAGTACAAATACTAAATAAATGCTAAATATTATATTTAACTTAGCTTGATCAATCGTCAGTTCCCGGTTCTCGATTCCGGTTCCCGATTCCGAAACCGCCGGTTTCCGATTCCGCCGGTTCCTCGGTTCCCAATATGGTGGATTCGTATTCGAACCGTTTTAATCCGATTCCCGGTTACGTTCAGTTCCCGGTTTCGGCGGTTCCCGATTCTCGATTCCGGTTCTACCCGCCGGTTCCCGATTCTATTTGGACATGTCTAGTTGGGACCGTGAGGGCCGAATAATTTATGAGAGAGATAGCAGTACTCTTTTTTTTAGGATTTTTTTAATTTTTTTATTTTGATAAAACATAGAGAAATGTCATATTTTCCCATGAAAATTCATGTACAAGACACATGCCATGTTTTTTTTTAATGAAAGTTAGGTTTTTAACAATTTTTTCATTGGATTGCAACAAAAAGTCAATGTGGGGAAGGAGGTTGCAACAAATTAAATGTTGGTAATCACATTGCAGTAGTTGAACAAATTTGGGTAACTAATATGCAATTTGCCCAATAAAGTATAGAAACTTGTTCTAAGGTCAAGGGCAAATTGTAATTTGACAAATAACCTGAGTTTTACACACAGTTGCAATACACTACCTATGGGTTAAAACGTGTCAATCTGATTTCTAATTTTGTATGTTATTTTGTTTTTTTGCAATCTTGTATAAAACTGACAAATCGTTAATTTTCTAACGAAATCAAAGTCATGTGCCATGCACATGACTTTTAAAGGGGCTCTCTTTTCGTCTCAAAGTTTACATAAACTAGAGGACTCATATTTATACACAAATCATATGAGTCCTAATTATATTAGGATTCTAACAAATCTCCTTATTTTAATAGTAAATATGCTTTTAATTGAAAATACTCCTAACTAAGATAACTCTCTTAAGTTGCCTCAATACCAACATAGATAACTAAATATTTTATTTATTTAAAAATATATCTCAATATCCTAACACAAACTCACAGATCTTAATAAACCAGACTTGACCCGGATTAATTATGAAATTCACAAATTTTCACTTTATAATTGAGCTTGTTTTGCAGCCGTCTGAAATGATGAATGGAGGGCACTGATCATGATACTTGTTCATTTCAGGAACTCCCTTTTTATTTACAGTGAGATATTTACCCAGATAAATATACCTTCCCTTTGTGCATTGTACAGGGCAACTTTAACAAAAATATGAACGTCGTTAGGCCTACGGATGCACTTAAAAATGATTTTAGGTCACCTAATGCATTAAAAATGAGATGAGAAATAAAGCCACACATCCCGAATAGTTGGGTGGCCTAAGAATGCACGTAAAAATTATTTTAGACTACTCAATGCATTAAAAATGAGTAAAGTGATAAAACATATATACATCGTGAATAGTTGGGTAAGAAGTGATTGGATTTAAATTGTGGAAATTGAACACCTTTTTGGGGAAACTTGTTTCTCCATAAGTTATAAAAAGTTCACTTTCTAATTTTGAGTTTCGAGCGTAAAACATTGAGTTTCGAGCTTAAAACACTGAGTTTAGGCATTAAAATACCTAGAAGTTAAAACATCGAGTTTAGGCGTTAAAACACCGAGTTAAAGTTAGCAACTAAAACATCGAGTTTATGTCTTAAAACACTGAGTTTTTGCCTTAAATTTTTTAAAAACAAGACTTTTTATATGTTTGGGGGAAACAGAGTTCCCCCAAAATTTTCTGCCTATCTATTCTGTTTGGTAGAGTGTCTGTCCTTTAAGGAAAAATAAATTCGTTTATTTAGCTGTCTAAGAATCATTTCCATATATGACAGCTTGCATGAGTACAAGTTATTAGTGAAGAAGACCAAAGTGGCCTTGGCCCAGTGATATGTTGGTGACTTCTCGAAGGGGAGGTCACCGATTCGATTTCCCTCGAGGAGAATTTCTGTGGTTTAATTTCTGCCTTGAGTTTCAGGGTCCTTTGGAGCCCTCCGGGGCACATCCGTGCAGTTAAGGAAGCAGCATTGCTGGGCTTGTATCCTCAGTGTGGGGAGTTCGAATCTTGACAGAAGCAGCTGGAGCAGTCAATTGGTGTTGTAAGAGTGATGCAATTGCCTCGACAGGAACAGCTGGAGCAGCCAATTGGTGATGTAAGAGTGATGTAAATGCCTTGTAGGAGGGCTCCCTTGGGGCTCTGGAGTATAAGGGGTACTGACACCCTGGCTGCATAGGGCACATCCCGTGATTTACCTCCGCCAGTATACTGAGGGGCCGATACCTGATGGTCCAGGATTAATCCGGCGAAGCTGAGAAACTGGGTATCAAAAAAAAAAAAAAGTTATTAGTGAAGAAGGATTCCTAGTCAACATTAACAAAACTTTCTAGATCTGCACACATCACATTTCTGTATTTGTCTCTATCAATTTGACTCCTTGCTTAGTGGTTAAGAAATACTCCTTCCTCTCATTTTACTATTTTACTGTGGACCTACTTTTTGGATACAAAAATTAAGAAAAAGTAGAAAAGAGAAACAGGTGGAGGAGGTGTTTGTGAGTATGAAAAATTAAATAGGAGAGAGAATGAGTGAAAGGAATAGTTAGGAGAGAAAATGTTGTGAGTGTAAAACTAAAGTAGGAGAGAGAATGAGTGTATGAAATAGTAAAGATTATTTGCCATTTTGGACAGTTCACACTGGAGTGGAACGTCCCAAAAAGAAAATAAGTTCACACTGGAGGGGACGGAGGGAGTATGCTAGAATGTAAAATTACTAACCTACTTATTTAAATTAGTCAACTAAACCTCGAGAGATACTCCCTCCTAACTTCATATTTTGCCATTTTAGGTGTCCCATTTAAAGCTTCACATTTTTTTTTGGCAAAGAATCTTTACTAATCCACCCACTCATTCTCTCTCCTATTTTACTACTAGAATATGCCCGTATCCGAGGATACGTTTTTTTTTTTAATTTAAAAAAATATTTAAGGGCAAAATGGGAAAGGGACAAAATAGTGAGGGCAAAATGGGAAATTCGGCCATTGAAACTATTCATTCAACTGTAGCACACCACTACCATTTATACTATAGATTACACTCACAACATTTTTCAAATTTACTATTTCCTTCACTCATTCTATCTCCTATTTTACTATTACACTCACAACATTTTCTTCACCCTTAATTTGCATGTCGGGCTAAAAAGGGTGAATTAATTTGCATGTCGGGCTAAAAAGGGTGAATTAATTACTGGGACGGAGGGAGTATACATTAATTAGATACATATCTATATTATCTATCGAAATATACTCCATTCACACTCAATTATAAAAAAAAAAAAAAAAAAGTATATTAAGAAATTAGTTGAAGCAGTTAATTATAATTATTTTGATTTTATAATAAAAACATGTTAAAATTACTAATATATCTTTATATTAAATATAATACATGTTTACTTGTCATTGAAAATGAATAATTAATTAAAAACATTTTGGATAAAATGACATTAAATACAGTTGCACTTAATGGATTTTGTATTGAAATTCATAATATTTACTTATATCTAAAACTAAAAAAGTATTTTGTTTTATACTCCCTCAATCCCAAAATATTTGTTCCATTTGACTTTTTTGTTGAACTTTGACCACAAATATATGACAATTTAATTATGTTTATGAGATTCTAAAAATTTCTATTGATTCACCATTAATAATATTATCAACAACAACTTTGAGAATTTCATGAATATGATTAATCTCTCATAAATTTATGATCAAAATTCAACAAAAAAATTAAATGAAACAAGGCCCACTTCCTCTAGGGCCCCTCATTTGAGATTTAAACCCATTTTAAGAAATGACCTTTTAGTAATTCCTCACACACCCCTCACTATTAAAAGACAAAAATACCCATATTTTAATTTTGTACGCGTCATTAACGTTCATTCCAGGTGACTGATTTCAATTCAAAAACAGAAAATTATAATTTAGTCACTGAAATTTTTAAAGTTATTTATTGGTCACATGACTTTCTGACATTTCAGATCAGTCATTGAACTCAAAATAGTTTCAGTCTGGTCATTTCAGTCTCAAAAAAAAATAAATTCAATATTAACAACGAATTAATCTCATAATTTACACATTTACAACACTTATAAGTTCTTTTATAATTGACTTATAAATAAAAAATTTCAACAAAAAAAAAAATCAAAAATTTCAATAATAACAACGAATTACTCTCATAATTTATACATTTACAACTCTTATAATTATAAGACTACTTTGACTTTTATAATTGACTTATAAGACAATTTTTTCAACGAATTACTCTCATAATAACAACGAATAATAACAACCAATTACTCTCATAATAACAATGAATTACTCTCATAATAACAACGAATTACTCTTATAATTAACTTATAAACTTATAAGACTTTTAAAAAAGTCTTATAAGTAACTTATAAGACTTTTTAAAAAGTCTTATAAGTAACATATAAGACTTTTTTAAAAGTCTTATAAGTTAGTTATAAGACCTATTTGAACATTGAAAATTGTGTTGTAAAAAAGTCTTATAAGTAGTAACTTATAAGACTTTTTAATAAGTCTTATAAGTAACATATAAGACTTTTTTAAAAGTCTTATAAGTTAGTTATAAGACCTATTTGAACATTGAAAATTGTGTTGTAAAAAAGTCTTATAAGTAACATATAAGACTTTTTTAAAAGTCTTATAAGTTAGTTATAATACCTGTTTGAACATTGAAAATTGTGTTGTAAAATAGTCTTATAAGTAGTAACTTATAAGACTTTTGAATAAGTATTATAAGTTAGTTATAAGATCTATTTGAACATGAAAATTGACGAACCCAACCACAAAAGCATAACCTCTTTAGTTAAGATATGATTAAGGTCCTGTCAAATTTGAGATGCACTTTTGTTTTACAAATGTTTCCCCCACAATGTTATCGCTTTACCCTTAATTCACGAGATAAGACTTGTTAAAAAGGTCTTTATATAAGTTACCTATATGGAATCTGTTTGGCACATTGTTAAAGGCTTTGTATTGTATGCAGATTGCTGTGGAGAAGTTTAGTGAAGCAACGGTTGGGTATAGAGGAGAGAACAAGAAGATTGCTGAAAAATGGGTCCAACTTTTCAGCTCTTCTTACTTCATGGTCTCATCTGTGAGTGCAATGCTTATGTTCATTCATCTCTCAGGCATTTGCTAGCAAAAAACGGAGCTCTTCAACGGGTACTTCATTGATATTATTGTACAAAATTAATTCCAACCATTTACCTACAAACAAACAGGAAAATGTGATTAAGCTCACAAATATGGCGGACTACAAAGCTCCATAGCTGTCTCTTGGCAGTCACCGGAGGTCTATGCCTGATAATATTTTAATAATGAATTAATAATAACTTTAAAAAATTTATTGGGATAACAAAATTATTGACAATCAAAATCAAAGTGAAACTGTATAAATACAAAGGTGAATTCAATCAATTGAGTACTGTTATACAAACTCTGTGCACAAGTTAAGTTCTTACTCCCCTCAGTTTCAAAATAAATGTCGAAAGCAAATTTGAAATTTTTGGACGTTCAATTTGGGACGGAGGTAGTTATCCACTCTATAGATCTCCTTGGGCACCTTATGAATTTACCAACAAAAACTGTTATACAAACTCTGCTGTGCTGTAGATATTTAAAATATTCTCTCTTGATAATTATGGCACGTATATATAAAAGGTTAAAAGAATTTTCAGTCATCATAAACCAATTTACGTGCACAAGAACTAAACCTGGAAGGAATCCACCATAGCTTTTAGCGTTTTCTGGGAAGTTGGCCACTGTTTATCACCCGCACTGGCCACAAACAAGATGACAGTGTTTCCTTTTGCCGTTGCCTTAGCAAGATTGTGTGAACCAGAAATGGCGGAGAAGTCGCAATCGTGCCGAAGACGAAGACGGAGACGGCAGAGTTGCTGCCGATCTGCTGCAATTGTGCCGGAGAAGTGAACTCCGGCGAGAGAGGGTTTGACGAAGGTGTAGGTGGCGATGGTAAATTTGAAGAGGGAGATAGAGAGAGTGTGGGTGTGTGGGTGTGTGGGTATTTATAGAGAGAATCTGGTCGGAATGGAGAGTAGAAACGTCGAAAACGGAGGGGAAAAGACGTCAGTGCCGGAGTTTAGGTCACCGGAGAAGAAAGGGATGGTGGGGTTGAGATTGGGTTTGGAGAGGATGAGATTCACTGTGTGTGTGTGTGTTTTTTTAGAGAGAGAAAAAAAAGAGAGAAAATAAAATTGAGAGAAAAAATGATAATAGAGAGTAGGGAGGTGGGGGGTGTCTGGGGAATTTGATTTTGAAAAACTTTTTTTTTTGGAATTAAGGAAAAGGCATTTCTTTAAATGGAAATACATATCGACATGGAGGGCCCTTGGGGAAAATTTCCATGAAACAAATATTTAGGAACGGGGGGAGTATATATAATTAAGGACGTAGGGTATACAACAATATCACAACTATATATTTATGGGAATAAATACCCATGTGCATGGGATGAATCCCGCATTCAAAAGGACTTTGGCTATCTTTAGGGCTGTAAACGAGCCGAGCCGAGCCGAGCGGAGCTTTGAGGTGTCGAGCTCGAGCTCGATTAAAAATTAACGAGCCGAGCTTTTTTCGAGCTCGAGCTCGAGCCTGAAAAATTCGTTCGAGTTCGGCTCGAAACGAGTTTCGAGCTGTTCGCGAGCTATTCGCGAGCTTTTTTGCGAGCTTCTCGAACTCGAGCTTTAACGAGCCGAGCTCGAGCTTAACTCGATTTTTTTAAAAAAATATGAACTCAAACGATCTTTAGTTCGAGCTTTATCGAGCTTTTATTCGAATTCTCGAGCCTAAACGAGCCGAGCCGAGCTCGAGCTTTGTCTTTGTCTCTACATAATTTTTTTTCAATTTTGATTTTTCATAATTCTTTATATTCTTACAAAAAACATAAAAAAATTGAAAATAACTAAGAAAAATATTTATTATTTATTTTATACTTTTCGAATGACATTTTATACTACCACTACTACTACCACCATCACTACCACCACCACCACTACCACTACTATCACTACCACTACTACTATCACCACCACCACTACTACCACTACTACCACCACCACTACTACAACCACTATCATCACTACTACTACCACTACCCTCACTACCACTACCACCACCACCATCACCACCACTACCACCACTACTACCACTACTATCACTACTACCACCACTATCACTACTACTACTACCACCACTACTACTACTACCACTACCATCACCACTACTACTACCACTATCACCACTACCACTACCACTACTACCACCACTACTACTACTACCACTATCACTACCACCACTACCACTACCACTACCACTATCACTACCACCATCACTACTACCACTACCACCACCACTACTACCACCACTACCACCACTACTACCACTACTACTACCACTACTACCACTACTACTACTACTACCACCACTACTACTATTACCACTACCACCACCACTACTACCACTACTATCACCATCACTACTACTACCACTATCATCACTACCACTACTACTACCACTACCACCACTATCACTACCACTACTACTACTGCCACTATTATCACTACTACTGCCACTACCACCATTACTACTACTATCACCACTACTACCACTACTACTACCACCACCACTATTACCACTATCACTACCATCACTACTCCCATTACTACTACCACTAATACCACCACTCTACCACTACTACCACCACTACCACTACGAAATTTAGAGAAAAACTAAACAAATGAAAGTATAATAAAGAAATCAAGGACGGGTAAAACCCTTTAATTTTTATGTATAAATGTATAATTTTTTTATTTTTTATGAATAGAAATGAACATTTTGAATTTTTTTTAGTATTGAAGTTTTTTTCAAAAAGTTATATAAAAAAAAGTTAGAAAAAAACTAAACAAATGAAAGTATAATAAAGAAATCAGGGACGGGTAAAATCCTTTAATTTTTATGAATAGAAATAAATATTTGAACTTATTTTAGTATTGAAGTTTTTTTTCAAAAAGTTATATAAAAAAAGTTAGAAAAAAACTAAACAAATGAAAGTATAATAAGGAAATCAGGGACGGGTAAAATCCTTTAATTTTTATGTATAAATGTATAGTTTTTTTTATTTTTTATGAATAGAAATAAACATTTTGGACTTTTTATAGTATTGAAGTTTTTTTCAAAAAGTTATATAAAAAATGTTGGAAAAAAAACTAAACAAGCGAAAGTATAATAAAGAAATTAGGGACGGGTAAAATCCTTTAATTTTTATGTATAAATGTATAGTTTTTTTTATTTTTTATGAATAGAAATAAATATTTTCGACTTTTTTTAGTATTGAAGTTTTTTTATAAAAGGTTATATAAAAATGTTAGAAAAAAACTAAACAAATGAAAGTATAATAAAGAAATCAGAGTCGAGCTTATCGAGCCGAGCTCGGTCTCGAGCTCGAGCTCGAATCGTTTGGGAAATTTTTTTTTCGAGCTTTTAACGAGCCGATCCTGATCCGAGCTTAAACGAGTCGATCCCGATCAAAGCTCGTCGAACAAACGAGCCGAGCTCGAGCCGGCTTGAAAAAAATTCGAGCCCTGAAAGTCGGGTCGAGCTCGAGCTCGAGTTAGACTCGAGCCTTCTCGAGCTCGAGCTTTTACGAGCCGAGCCCGAATCGAGTCCGAGCCTGTTCGATTCGCGTAACAACCCTAGCTATCTTCATTATCAATTAATAGCCATCAGATCCATTGATTTTTTTTAGGTGTATATACAACCTAATGTAGCTAATTACAAACAAATGTCTAGCACTAATCTAGAAAGAGTCCATTTTGGGGAAAACTTGTTTCTCCATAAGTTATAAAAAGTCCACTTTGTAATTTTGAGTTTCGAGCGTAAAACATTGAGTTTCGAGCTTAAAACACTGAGTTTAGGCGTTAAAATACCTAGAAGTTAAAACATCGAGTTTAGGCGTTAAAACACCGAGTTAAGGTTAGCAACTAAAACATCGAGTTTATGTCTTAAAACATCGAGTTTTTGTCTTAAAACATCGAGTTTATGTCTTAAAACATTGAGTTTTTGCCTTGGATTTTTTAAAAACAAGACTTTTTATATGTTTGGGGGAAACAGAGTTCCCCCAAAATTTTCTGATCTAGAAATCAACCGTCGTGGAAGAAGGTCGTAATATACTCAAACTATACTACTCTATCTAAGAAAGGAATCTACTATACTCCTTCTGTCCCACCTCACTTGACACTTATTTTCATTTTGGGTCATTCCAGCTCATTTGACACTTTCCAAAATAGTCTACTTTTTATAATTTTATATTCACTCTACCCCACCACTCATTCTCTCTCTTCATTTTCCACCACTCAATTTATTCAACCAACACTACTATTTACTCCACTCATTCTCTCTCTTCATTTTCTACCACACATTTTTTTATTTTATTCTTTTTTCTTAGTTCCCGTGCCCACCTCAAGGGTGTCAAGTGAGGTGGGACGGAGGGAGTATATAATAGCAAAAGTTTTTCAAGCTCCTAAAAAATTTCAAGTGACACAATATCATTGGTCAATCTTTCTATCATCCACCAATCACAATCATCCATTTGCTAAACAATTAATTTCAATACAATCTTTTATTTTTCAATGATAAATTTTCATCTCCCAAAATATAGGCAAATATATATTAAAACCTATTATCACGGAAGAAATAATATTAAATTCATTTAAAAATTAACACTAATAAAATAAAATATCTTATGAGCAAGAAATCTAATTTTTCTTTAAATCTATTTCTTGCCCTCCATCTATTGAAACTTAAAATAATTAATTATAAATTTCCAAAAATTATTATTATTTTAATACAATATATCTTATTTTAATTTTAATAAAAATGCAAATGAATTTTAATAAAAGAAAAAAAATCTAAAAGGAACAAAAATATAAGTATTAAAGAATATAAAGAAAAAACTAAAAACATAAATCAACCCAGTCTTTCCTTAAAATTTGCAAATATATATCTTCACTCATATAAATGCCTACAAAATTATCTCCATATTTCCTTAAATTTTTTATAATTTACCATACCTCTTTCCAAATCCTCTACACATTCATAAAAAAAAAAAAAAAAAAAACATTGAAAAAGGGAACAATCTTGATTTCTTCACAAGCAAATTAATCCCTCCTCTTCCACCATTTCTTGGTCAACCCCTCTCGCTCTTTTATTTAAAATTTCAATTTTTTTTAAAAAAGGAAAGAAAATAGCTTTTGAAAAATTACATTCTTTCCACGTTTGGCCCACCTCCCTTAAATATTATCCGACTAAATATTCATGAAAATAGCTTTGAATTTTAAACCCTAAAAATCCGCCCTAAATATTTTCTAAATATGTCCACCCCCCTACAACTTCTAAGGTTCTTATTTAATATTTTTAATTCATAAAAAATTAAAATTGAACCATGTAATTCATACAAAAAAATTAATATTCCAAAAAAAAATTAATATTCCAAAAAAATACTTAATCTATATTAGTAAATATTATCGAATTAATATGATTTTAAAAAATTAATATAGCAAAGATATTGATCATATGTTAAGATTTTATCTAATTTAATTTGATATAAAAATCTAATTATAAAAAAAATCAACTATTTTTTTTACCAAACTAAAATTAAAATATGAAAAAACTAAGATAGAAATAATGCAAAAAAGGGAAATTATCAATGCATGAGATAAATAAAAACACTCCTTTTTCAAAAAAAAAAAAAAAAATTTATATCTATAATGACTTTTTAAAAAATTAATTTATAAGTATTTTTTCTTCAAACACTATCGATATAGTATTTTTTTAACAAATAATTCATCATTATTTTTTTTGGAATCATAAAATTATTATTAAATACTCCCTCCGTCCCACGTGAATACAAACTTATTTCCTTTTTGGTCCGTCCCACGTGAATACAAACTGCTCAAAATAGAAATAAATTTATTATTTTATATTCACCCTACCCCACCCACTCATTCTCTCTCTTCATTTCCTACCACACAATTTATTCAACCAACTTCACTCATTCTCTCTCTTCATTTCCTACCACACATTTTCATTATCTTAATAATATTTCTTAATTATTGTGCCCGAAAAAATGGTTTGTAATAAGGTGGGACGGAGGGAGTATAGATTTATTAATTTTAAACACCTAGAACCATAAAATCATTTTATAACTTCCTAAATATTTTTGACATTTTTACTAATATTTCTTTGATTTATTTTAGTCAACATCTACTATATATAATAGCAAAAAAATTTCAAGTTCCTAGAAAACTCCAAGTTGCACAATATCATTGGCCAATCTTTCCATCATCCACCAATCACAATCATCCATTTGAAATTTAATTAGTAACTTTTAAAATTTGTAGGGGTTGATTTTTAAAATTGGGAAGATTTATTTATATACTACAAGAAAAAGGACTTTTTGAGACAACCAAAATTCGTCATAAATCAATAATTTGTCGTCACAATTAAGGTTTTGTGACAACTTTTGTTGTCCCAAATTCTGTCACCTATTCCCTAGTCACAAATGAGTATTGAGACGGATGAGTCACATATTTTATGACGGAGTTTGTCGTCCCAAACTTATGAAAGTTTGTCACAAATGAAAACTTGAAAATTCAAAATTTGCGTCACATTTTTACCGATAACCTGTCACAAACGATATTTAAAATTCCAAATTATGACGGCAACAATCGTCACAGTTGTCGTAACAAATTCCTAAACATTATATTACCCGTCACACAATTTAGTCACAAATAAACACATTATTTTCATGTAAAACTAATAAAATTAGCATCTTGCAATTAATAATAAAATAGAAAAAAAAGGAAAATAAATTAATTGTGGCATGATAAATTCAATGCCAAACTTTACTAAAACCGGGTAGTTAAGGGTATAAAACATCAAAGAACAAGTTATAAAAATCTCAACACAACAAAAAAAAGTCATAAAAATCTAAATCTAATGTACGTAAAATTGTTTAACTCCCTCTGTACTAACTAGACTACATTTCCAAATGAATTTGAAAGAAAAATTAATAGAAATCCACATCATAGTTTTCAAAGTCCCCCCCCCAAGTCATTTCCATTGTTGTCCTTATCAGGCTCGAATAATGGAATATACGCTTCTGTATCCGTAATCCCATCCACAGTCGCAGGTAGTGGAACCATTGTATCAGTTTCACTTATCGGAGCTTGAAAAGGAAAGGGGAATCCTAATTTCTCACACATCATGGCAACATGGGCTTGTAGTGCATCAAATTGACTAGCCTTCCCACGTAGCTCTTTCACCTCATCCTGAAGTTGTTTAACTATTGGATCATCTCTTGACGTGCCCAAATATGAGGATGTACTGGAGCTGTTCAACTTTGATGAAGTAAACTTTTGTCGAGGGCCAAGCCCAAGCACTCTACCCTTTTCACTCCCACAACTTTCTTCGAACTCCACTTCCACGGGACCAAATCAGGATCACCTGCAGCAGGGATGTAACCAGAAATCAAAGTCAAGGGGTCTAACTATTAAGAGTATTATAAAATCAAAGGGGACTAAAGGAATGTTTCAATATTTAGGGGGACAAATTGACCCCCGTTGCCACAGTGTAGCTCCGTCCCTGACCTGCAGTACCTTTCTTCAAAAATGTTGCCACTGAACTCACGGAGCTGATCTGTCACAGAAAAAGGTACAACTTACTGACAAAGAAAACATGCCCGGATTCAAATGTATACAAACATAAGATTAATTGGAGGGGGGGGGGGAGAGATACCATTGCTTGAAGATCAAGACGACAGTCTTGGCAATCGTGCAAAATGCTGACATAATATGGAGGAAGGTAGTAAGACACCCCATTGAGTTCCGCATATGCTTTAGTGCTGTTATCGTTAGATATAAAGGCGGCACATAATCCTGAATCTGATTTATAAACAGCAGACTAAAACAAGAAATAATTAAAGAAATTCCGTTATAAGGCAAAGATATCAAGGTATAAACTTTATAGCATTGTTATATAGTATGTATCCAGAAAGAAGAATGGCTTACCTGTAAATCTTCACCAGCAGAAGTGATTGATGGGTCAACTTCTGCCATTGCAGGTTCGCAAAGCTTTAAGGCCTTATGCAGTTCTTTTAGGTTGTGAGCCATGATCAAATGAAAATAAATTGGGTAGAAAAATAAATACCATATAATAGTTGAGGAAGGATCCACCTCGCTGGAAAAAATTTGCGACACTATAAGCAAGTTCATCTACGGTTGTGAGCTGTATTGGTTCACCATATACAATATGCCTAAAATTAAACAAACAATAAAAAAATGAATCAGGGTAAGGAAAAAAAAAAGCATCATTATACATAAGACTAAGCAATTTCAGATTCTTGAGCTCTCAAAAACTCTCAGGAATTGGGCCAGTGAGCAAATTATTAGAAAGACCAAAATTTTCAAGAGGGGTAATCTTTCCAAACTCATTTGGAATCGACCCGGAAAGGCGATTTCGAAAGAGGAAAAGGGTGTGAAGCTTTGAGAGATTGGTGAGTTGAGTTGGGATTGAACAAGAAATATTTGCACCAGCAATGTCAAGATATTGAAGCTCACTTATGTTACAAAATTGCCATGGAATGCTTCCTTGGTAAGAAAGTATAACCTTTGATGCATCCGGGTTATTCATATCCAGCATCTCCTTTGTCCTCTTAATGTCAGATGCAATTCTCTTCACCTTCCCTTCCAAAAATGCAAGCTTCTCATGGAGTTTGCTAGGGTACTTGTTAGCTGTCTTCCCACCCACACTCTGTTCTTTCATACCCTTCTCTTTATTACCCTCCAAATTAACCACCTGATCTATTCAAAGATTTTCCTAAAGACTCTCTCAAACCCAAATGAACAGCATCTTGACGAAATCGAGCTTATTTTAACAACATATGGTATTCTACTTCTCGAAAGTAGATTCTTTTCATTCTTCAATTCGATTTCTTTCCCAATTTCAATACTTTTCCCAGAACCCACCTTGGAATTCCTAATCCCATTTTTGCAAACATCAGAATCCCTAAAAGCCCCCTTCTTGACCTGAACCTCACCAATTGAAACCCTATACCTATCAATCTCACCAATTGAAACCCTATACCTATCAATCTCACCAATTGAAACCCTAAAACTCCTACTCCTAACAAACTCCAATGGACTAGAGCTCCTACCTCTTGGAACCGACGACGAGGATGACCTCCGGCCTAGTCCCCGCGCGCCGTCCCCGCAAAGGTGCTGACTTGTCAACGCGTGGCATCGTCTTCATCACCGGCTTCTGAGACACGGCTGCTGCCCGGATTCTTGAAGTAGGTCTATTAGCATTCTCTTTTCCGATGGGTTTCTTGACGTAATCAGCACTATGGGTGATCAATTTTTCGGAAAGAAGGGTTAAGGATCTTGACGGCTTAGTTACTTCAGCAGTTGCGGTGACTTTTCCGCCGCCGCCGCCATGATCTTTTAACCGGCGAACGGATGAAGTTGACATCATTCGGTGGGGAACGAGATAGTGGCTGAGATTTTCTGGGCAGAAGAATCCTTGTAGGGGAAGATTGTGAATTAGGGGTTTTCTTGGTTAAGGAAAAGAGAAAAAGGATTTAGGCGGGGGAATGAAATTGATTTTTTTGGTTTTGAAAATTTTGATGTCCCGGTTGCCCAGCCTTACAAAATAAATATAAATCGTACTACTAACTTTTTAATACTAGTTTTTTGAAAAAATAGTTAATTTTTTAACAGTTTTTGTTAAGTTCTATACTATATATTAATATTTTTTTCTATTTTTTTTTATAAAAAAGACTATTTTAGATATTGGTAAGTCCTGAAATTTATAGCAAAAATTTATATAAAAAAAGTTATGAATTTTGAAAGAAATAAAACTTAACTTTTTTTTTATTTTCAAATTGGGTTTTTAAAAGAAATTTTTAACAGAATTAAAAACAGTTACAAAAAAATTAATTTTCTAACAGGTTTTGAATAAAAAAATTAACTATTTAACAGTTTTTTGAAAAAACAGTTAACTTTTTGAATAAAAAGGTTAACTTTTTAAAACTTCTTAACATAAATAAAAACAGTTATGATTTAGGTATAGTGGTGATAGTGGTAGTGGTAGTAGTATAGTGGTAGTGGTAGTGGTAGTAGTGGTAGTAGTGGTGATAGTAGTGGTAGTAGTGGTAGTGGTAGTGGCAGTGGTAGTGGTGGTAGTAGTGGTAGTGATAGTGGTAGTAGTGGTGGTAGTAGTGGTGATAGTAGTGGTGGTGATAGTAGTGGTGGTAGTAATGGTAGTGGTAATGGTGATAGTAGTGGTAGTGGTAGTAGTGATGGTAGTGGTGGTAGTACTAGTGGTAGTAGTAATGTGGTAGTAGTGGTGGTAGTAGTGATAGTAGTAGTGGTGGTAGTAGTGGTGGTAGTGATAGTAGTAGTGTTAGTGGTAGTGGTAGTAGTAGTGGTAGTGGTAGTAGTGGTGGTAGTGGTGGTGGTAGTGGTAGTAGTGGTGGTAGTAGTTGTTGGTGTTATGCCCTAGGCCTATGATTGATAGACTTATGTGTTGACATTATTTATTATTATATGAGATGTTTATTATTTGATTATTATATGTTTTGTATATTTGTTTATAATAATCTCTGTCCCTAATTATTAAGAGAATAAATTAGTATAATTGTCAATGGATAATCATGTGATGATTATATGCATAAGAGATGCACATTGAAATTATGGGTACTTGTTAGAGAACAAGTGACTGGACATGACCCGCATGAGATTTATGTCATGGTCAAATGTCATACTTAATCTCATACGGTTACTTCATTTATTTCCTAGACCTAAGACTATCATAACCTTACATATGATGAAAGCCATGTTTGATTTTAGTCAAACGATATCTTAACACGATATCTATAAAGGCTATCATTGGCATGATCGGATTCATGATGGGAAGGATGATAAGTCAAGAAGGAATTTGTCCCTCGGAAGAGAGATGTTATGCTTGGGCCCCTCGATGAGTGATAATGATGAAAGTGTATGGCCGTACCCCAATATGATTGGAATTATCATTATACTCAAGAATCGAGAAAGCATTGAACAATAACAAGTTGACAAGGACCATGACTTGTGTTCAAATATAACATCGTGAGACAAAGGGATAAATGGAAGTACACCATTGGAAACGTGAACTCTTACGTTGCATTATTTGGGTAGACATAATGGCTTGCTAGAGTCCGCTTATGTCTTATGAGGTTCGATATGATCGAACTCATTGCCAACATGATGTAATCCTATTGGGTCACACACAACTAGAATGAATTGGTTAAACCGGAGGAAGAATGATTGAGAGGCTCAGAAACTGGCTACTTATGTCACGCGACATATCAAGCCAATGGCTTGATATACCGCGCGACATAATAGGCCAATACGCGTTTTTTGACAGCCTGTCTCTCCTAATTCGATTAGAAGAGGTATTTACACTATTGTAGTATAAATACAAGGGTTCTGTCAGACCTAAAAGCCTAGCTGAAATTTTAAAGCAAAATTCACAATCAAATTCTCTCAATATTCTTCAAGGTTTTAGATCTAGCAATCATCAAGAAGTTGTTCTTGAATTCATTCAAAGGTGTGGATACCGAAAGAGGGTCTTCGCTCGTTCATCGATCAAGGCCTAGAGTTCAAGCAAGTTGAAGAACGAAGTTTGTGATTCGATATCACATAATCAAATCGTTCGATAGCTCAAGACCGGAAAGCGTTTCAAGGTTGGTTTAATTCTATCTCATAGGTATTCAAATTAATTGTATAGAACGGATCCTAGGGCTTCTTGGGTTTTATGTTTTAATGCTTAATTCCGCTGCGCATGGACCCGTAAAATCCAACAGTGGTATCAGAGCCCCGTTCGTATGATTAAGTTTGAATTAACATGCTAGATTTAAGATATAAATTGTTTATATGCTTATTGCATGTTTTGTATGCGATAATTTTTTAATTGTTTATGTGAAACAATGTGAAAATCGTTTTCAATTTATGCTGAATTAAATCTGTAAAAAGGCTGTTTTATGTGATTTAATTGGCTGTAATCTGTATTGGTTCGAACTGAAATCTCAGTAACCTGGCCGCCTATGTCGTGCGACATATCGAGCCATGTGGAATTCAGTTAACCGGCTGTTACGTCGCGCGACATATCAAGCCTCTGGCCGATGATGTCACGCGACATAATAAGCCAAAACCGGCGTAATCGCCTTGTTCAATTTTTCGCTATTCTGTGATTGTGTTTACAATCTGATATGTTGATATGAAAATCTGGATGTTATAAAATTGAGTTTATAAGTCCGCGATAGATTGATTCATTGATATACATGATTAATTGATTAAAATATGATTTTAATAATTATTGCAATGTATATGAAAATCTGGATGTTATAAAATTGAGTTTATAAGTCCATGCTAGATTGATTCACTAATATGCATGATTAATTGATTAAAATATGATTTTAATAATTATTGCGATGCATGTTTTATTTGTTCTTACATGTTAAGAATATTTTTTTTTTTAAATTAGATGTTTAGTTGAAACATGATATTTAGTTTCCTAATATGTTTAGATTTAGACATTGTAAATTTTGGATCTTATGATTGTTTATGGAAACAAGTCATAAATACGCGAAATTTAAAAGGAAACTGATTGTTTATAAAAGGTAGGGATTATGTTGCCTAATCAGAGTTGATTTCTAATTATGCATGTCTAGGAGAGTTCTGTCAAAGGAAGAGTTGGTACTTAAGAAGTCCTTGTGGCTCACCTATCTTCCTGGGAACTTACCTGGTGCATGATTTTGACTATCTTTCTGACATGCTTATAATCTACCTTTAAAGAACCTTCATTTAACTTTTAAGTTCTTTATACCAATTCATGATTAAAAACACTTGAGACCATTCGGATAGTTTTGGGTGGGCTTGCCATAGCAAGGTGCTTTGATTCTATTCGAATGCGAGCAAGATGAGGAAATGGTGGTTCCTATACGTTTTAAAGTGAATGAACTTAATTGGGTTATCAAAATGGTTTTGGACCCAAGGCATAAGATGAGATTAAAATATGCCTAGACATATGATGTCTTGAATTGATCTCATAAAAGATCTAAGAGTCATATATGTGATATGATTGATGTTTTCTACCTAATTAATTTAATTTTGAGCGGTTTGCCATAGCAAACTTGAAATTGAATTAAAGTTGGATCTTAGCCCATTAAATGTATATTATGCTTATTTGCATTTGAAGGTGTATAATTTAGTGGGAGCATTTATTTAAATGCACTATACTTCTCATATGATATGTTTACTTATATGTGTTCATATTTTATGTATATCTTTTTGTAGAATAAATGGCATCAAACAATAATCACTTTTCACTGCGATCCTGTCCTTGAGAAGGAAAAGTTGGAAGAGAATGGTACAAACTATATGGATTGGATCCGTAGTTTGAGAATTGTTCTCAAACAAGAGGAGAAAGCATGCGTTCTCACTGAACCTATTCCACCTGAACCTGCGCCAATCTTTGCTAGGGCAATAAGGGAACAATATCCGAAGCACAAGCGTGACTCTACGAGATGTTAGTTGCCTTATGCTCTCCGCCATGTGCAAGAGTCTTCGTAAGAATCTTGAGCACTTGGGGACAATCGACTTAAACAATCGGGCTGGAAATGTTCCAAATTCAAGCTAGGCAAGAAAGGTACAACACGGTTGCATCCTTGACCTCATGCAAGATGAGTGAAGGACAATTTGTTGGTCCCCATGCTCTCAAGTTAAAGGGCCACATTGAGCATCTTGAAAGGCTCGGTTTTCCAATTAGCCAAGAGTTGGCTACCGACATAATATTGAATTCATTACCTAAAAGTTTTAGTCATTTCATAATGCACTATAACATGGGTGGAATGAATAGAAACCTTTCCGAGTTAGTTCAAATGTTGACTACTGCGGAAACCAGTATTGTCGAGAAGAAGACCGATCAAGTGCTAATGGTTACACAGGGGAAAGGGTTCAAGGGTAAAGGCAAAGCAAAGGTTGTTAATCCTAAGGCAAAGGTTGCCAAGCCCAAAGAGGCCTCCAAGCCTAAAGAGGCTAAGCCTAAGTCCCAAGAGGACGCAATCTGCTTCCATTGCAATGAGATTGGACATTGGAGGAAAAATTGCGCAAAATACAAGGAAGCACTGAAGAAGAGCAAAGGAGTTGCTTCAACTTCAGGTATCTTTGTTATAGATATATTCCTATCTACTTCTAGTTCTTGGGTATTGGATACCGGATGTGGAACTCACATTTGTTTAAATGTGCAGGGTCTAAAGAACAGAAGGATGCTTAAGGAAGGTGAAGTGGACCTACGTGTGGGGAATGGAGCAAGAGTTGCTGCATTAGCCGTAGGAACTTATGAAGTTACTTTACCTAGTGGGCTAATACATGTTTTAAACAATTGTTATTACGTTCCAGCTTTAAGTAGGAATATTATTTCGATTTCATGTTTGGATAATGAAGGTTTTAATTTTCTTATATGTGATAAGAAATTTTCTATTTACAAGAGTGATATGCATTATTGCTATTTGTTTCATTCAATGGCCTTTATGTTCTTGATATTGAAAATCGTGATAATGATGTCTATAACATTAACAAGAAATCTAAACCCAATGATGTAAACCACACTTACTTATGGCATTGTCGTCTTGGCCATATAAACGAGAAACGCATTTCTAAACTCCACAAAGATGGATTTTTGGACTCACATGATTATGAATCATATGAGACATGCGAATCTTGTTTACTTGGAAAGATGACCAAGGACCCATTTACCAAAACTGGTGAAAAGGCGGGCGACTTATTAGGACTCATACATACCGATGTATGTGGGCCTATGAGTAGCGATGCTAGGGGAGGATTTCGGTACTTCATAACATTCACTGATGATTATAGTAGATTTGGATATGTTTATCTAATGAAACATAAGAGTGAATCGTTTGAGATATTTCGAATATTTCAAAATGAGGTGCAAAATCAACTTGGCAAAACTATTAAGGTACTTCGATCCGATCGAGGTGGTGAATATTTGAGCCAAGAATTTGACAGTCATCTTAAGAGTTGTGGAATCGTTTTAACTCTCTCCACCCGAACACCACAATGGAATGGTGTGTCTGAAAGGAGGAATAGGACTTTGTTGGACATGGTTCGTTCTATGATGAGTCAAGTTGAGCTTCCTTTATCCTTTTGGGGACATGCACTAGAAACTGCTGCTTTCACTATAAACAGAGTTCCTACCAAATCGGTTCAAAAGACCCCATATGAGATGTGGCATGGAAGAAAACCTAGTTTGTCTTTCATGAAGATTTGGGGTTGTGATGCATATGTCAAGAAGTTAACTTCTGACAAGCTAGCACCTAAATCTGATAAATGTGTTTTTGTGGGATATCCTAAGGAAACCAAAGGATACTATTTCTACAACCGAAACGAGAACAAAGTGTTTGTTGCTCGAAATGGTACTTTCTTAGAAAAGGAGTTTCTTCGCAAAGGAACCAGTGGGAGTAAAATAGATCTCGAAGAAGTTCGAGAACCCGAAAACAACATTGAACCAATGGTAGAAACTGAACCAAGTTCACAAACCGTTGTGGAACCGGTTCAAGATGCACAAGTTCCTCGCCGAAGTGGTAGATCACGATCCGAACCCGAGAGATATGGATTTCTTGTTACGGAAAGTGATGAAGTGGAGTTAATTGAAAATGATGAACCCACTTGCTATCAAGAAGCGATGTCCGCTCCGGATTCGGAAAAATGGCAAGAAGCCATGAAGTCCGAATTACAATCCATGGCTGATAATCAAGTTTGGAACTTGATTGATCCACCGAAGGTGTAAAAACCATAGGGTGCAAATGGGTTTTCAAGAAGAAGACCGACATGGATGGGAAGGTGCACACCTATAAGGCTAGGCTAGTAGCTAAGGGATATAGGCAAACTCATGGCATTGACTATGATGAAACCTTTTCGCCTGTAGCTATGCTTAAGTCTATTAGAATTTTACTTGCCATAGCCGCATATTATGACTATGAGATATGGCAAATGGATGTCAAAACAGCTTTCCTTAATGAGAAGTTACTTGAGGATGTATACATGATACAACGAAGGTTTTGTCACCCGTAAAATTCTAACAAGGTGTGTAAGTTGCAGAAATCCATTTATGGATTGAAGCAAGCTTCAAGGAGTTGGAATCTACGTTTTGATGAAGCAATCAAGGAATTTGGCTTTATCAAGAACGAAGATGAACCTTGTGTATACAAGAAAATTAGTGGGAGCGTAGCACTATTTTTAGTGTTGTATGTCGACGATATCTTACTCATTGGAAACGACGTTCCTGCACTAGAGACTGTCAAGTCTTGGTTGGGAAAGTGCTTTTCAATGAAAGATATGGGCGAAGCCGCATATATCCTTGGTATCAAGATCTATAGAGATAGATCCAAGAGGATGATTGGTTTAAGTCAAAATACTTACATTGACAAAGTCCTTAGAAGATTCCAAATGGAAAATTCTAAAAGAGGAAACTTGCCAATGTTGCATGGTATATCTCTTAGCAAGAATCAAAGTCCTAAGACTAATGATGAGCGAAAGAGAATGAATGGTATTCCATATGCTTCGGCAATTGGGTCTATCATGTATGCTATGTTATGTACTAGACCCGATATCTCGTGTGCTCTAAGCATGACGAGTAGGTACCAATCGGATCCGGCGAACCACATTGGATAGCGATCAAGAATATCCTTAAGTACTTACGAAGAACTAAGGATGTATTCTTGGTCTTTGGAGGAATGGAAGAAGATCTTGTAGTAAAAGGCTACACAGATGCTAGCTTCCAAACCGACAAAGATGATTTCAGATCGCAGTCTGGATTTTTGTTTACGCTTAATGGAGGCACGGTGAGTTGGAAAAGGTCCAAGCAAAGTACCGTCGCGGAGTCTACAACCGAAGCCGAGTACATAGCGGCATCCGATGCGGCTAAGGAAGCAGTTTGGATCAAGAAGTTCATTAGTGATTTGGAAGTCGTTCCAAGCATCAAAGACCCTATTGAACTTTATTGTGATAACAATGGTGCCATTGCACAAGCAAAGGAACCAAGATCACACCAGAGATCCAAACACATACTTCGACGTTTCCACATTATCCGTGAGATATGTGAAAGGGAAGACGTTAAGATATGCAGAGTAGACACTGATGACAACGTGGCGGACCCACTAACTAAGGCTCTCTCGCAAGCTAAACATGATGGTCATGTTAGGTCCATGGGTATTCGATACATGGTAGATTGGGCCTAGTGCAAGTGGGAGACTGTTGGTGTTATGCCCTAGGCCTATGATTGATAGACTTATGTGTTGACATTATTTATTATTATATGAGATGTTTATTATTTGATTATTATATGTTTTGTATATTTGTTTATAATAATCTCTCTGTCCCTAATTATTAAGAGAATAAATTAGTATAATTGTCAATGGATAATCATGTGATGATTATATGCATAAGAGATGCACATTGAAATTATGGGTACTTGTTAGAGAACAAGTGACTGGACATGACCCGCATGAGATTTATGTCATGGTCAAATGTCATACTTAATTTCATACGGTTACTTCATTTATTTCCTAGACCTAAGACTATCATAACCTTACATATGATGAAAGCCATGTTTGATTTTAGTCAAACGATATCTTAACACGATATCTATAAAGGCTATCATTGGCATGATCGGATTCATGATGGGAAGGATGATAAGTCAAGAAGGAATTTGTCCCTCGGAAGAGAGATGTTATGCTTGGGCCCCTCGATGAGTGATAATGATGAAAGTGTATGGCCGTACCCCAATATGATTGGAATTATCATTATACTCAAGAATCGAGAAAGCATTGAACAATAACAAGTTGACAAGGACCGTGACTTGTGTTCAAATATAACATCGTGAGACAAAGGGATAAATGGAAGTACACCATTGGAAACGTGAACTCTTACGTTGCATTATTTGGGTAGACATAATGGCTTGCTAGAGTCCGCTTATGTCTTATGAGGTTCGATATGATCGAACTCATTGCCAACATGATGTAATCCTATTGGGTCACACACAACTAGAATGAATTGGTTAAACCGGAGGAAGAATGATTGAGAGGCTCAGAAATTGGCTACTTATGTCACGCGACATATCAAGCCAATGGCTTGATATACCGCGCGACATAATAGGCCAATACGCGTTTTTTGACAGCCTGTCTCTCCTAATTCGATTAGAAGAGGTATTTACACTATTGTAGTATAAATACAAGGGTTACATCGTGACCTAAAAGCCTAGCCGAAATTTTAAAGCAAAATTCACAATCAAATTCTCTCAATATTCTTCAAGGTTTTAGATCTAGCAATCATCAAGAAGTTGTTCTTGAATTCATTCAAAGGTGTGGATACCGAAAGAGGGTCTTCGCTCGTTCATCGATCAAGGCCTAGAGTTCAAGCAAGTTGAAGAACGAAGTTTGTGATTCGATATCACATAATCAAATCGTTCGATAGCTCAAGACCGGAAAGCGTTTCAAGGTTGGTTTAATTCTATCTCATAGGTATTCAAATTAATTGTATAGAACGGATCCTAGGGCTTCTTGGGTTTTATGTTTTAATGCTTAATTCCGCTGCGCATGGACCCGTAAAATCCAACAGTAGTGGTAGTAGTAGTTGTGGTGGTAGTGGTGGTGGTAGTTGTAGTAGTGGTGGTAGTAGTGGTAGTTGTAGTGGTAGTAGTAGTTGTGGTGGTAGTGGTGGTGGTAATTGTGGTAGTGGTGGTAGTAGTGGTGGTTGTAGTGGTAGTAGTGGTAGTGGTAGTGGTAGTAGTCGTAGTGGTAGTAGTGATAGTGGTGGTAGTAGTAGTGGTAGTAGTAATGTGGTAGTAGTGGTGGTAGTAGTGATAGTAGTAGTGGTGGTAGTAGTGGTGGTAGTAGTGGTTGTGGTAGTAGTGATAGTAGTGGTGGTAGTAGTGGTGGTAGTGGTAGTAGTAGTGGTAGTGGTAGTAGTAGTGGTAGTGGTAGTAGTGGTAGTGGTAGTAGCGGTGGTAGTGGTGGTTATAGTGGTGGTTCTAGTAGTGGTGGTAGTAGTGATAGTAGTGGTGGTAGTAGTGGTAGTAGTATTGTGGTGGTAATGGTGGTGGTAGTGGTGGTAGTGGTGATAGTAGTGGTGGTAGTAGTGGTAGTGGTAGTGGTAGTGGTAGTGGTGGTAGTAGTGGTGGTAGTGGTGGTGGTGGTGGTGGTAGTAGTGGTAGTAGTAGTGGTGGTGGTAGTAGTGGTGGTATTAGTGGTAGTAGTGGTAGTGGTAGTGGTAGTGGTGGTAGTAGTGGTAGTGGTAGTAGTGATAGTGGTAGTAGTGGTGGTGGTGGTGGTAACTTTTTAACAGAAAAAAAAAAAGTTAAATTTTATTTCTTTCAAAATTCATAAATTTTTTATATAACTTTTTGCAAAAAATGTATGTAGTAAATAAAAGTCTAAAATAGTCTTCTTTATCAAAAAAAAAAAAATTGAAAAAAAAAAAGTTAACTTTTTTTTATAGATTTTAATAGAAACCGTTAAAAAGTTTTATTGAAGGCGTTGCATTAGTAATATAACAATTGCATTAGAAGGATATAATGCAAAGTAACTTAATGCAAGGGTGTTATTGAAGGCATTGCATTAGTAATATAGCAATTTCATTAGAAGGATATAATGCAACGCCCATGTAACTTAATGCAAAAGCTTTATTGATGGCGTTGCATTAGAAAAATCGAATGTAACGCCTAGAAATCTAAGGCAACGCAAAGGATATAGCCGTTGTAATAGCTCAAATAAATTGTTGCATTGATGAAATAATGCAACGCCATTCTAAAGCATCGTTCCATTTGATACATTTGATGTTTTACATTTGTTCAAAATGCAGTAGTGTAAAGTGAAGCACATTACTTGAATTTAGTGTTAGTTTTTTATAGAGATTTATGAACGGACTAATTACATTATGAAATTCCACTAGAACATCTAATGTTTATTTAAAATGTTGAGTACAATGTGATTATCAATTTATAATTTATTACAATCACCAATTTTGAACAAAAATATAAGTAGAGGGACCAATTATGAATTTGATTA
>JAFEMH010005999.1:100000-140092 GCA_022495995.1 Adenophora triphylla var. japonica
TGGGCCTCTCGTTTGTGTCGGCCTTCTGCAGTATAGCTTGCAGCTGATATCTATAATGTTTGTTGGTCATCATGGGGAACTGGCTCTCGCTGGGGCTTCACTGGCCGTTTCCTTTACGTCCGTCACTGGTTTCACCTTATTGGTCAGTTGGATCCCTATCAATCTATCTATTCTATTATGTTGATACTATTGTGTGCCTGTGACTTAGGCCTTATTTGGTATGCCGTTTTCATTTAATCAGGTGATTGATGAACTTGTAGTACGTAAGTTTGTGATTTTTAGTTGTAAGAATGATTCTTAGTTGTAAGAAAAACATTGTAATTTGAACATTTCATCTGCGAAACTGCTACTCGAAAATGAATGAATCAACTAATGTTTGTGTGATCTTATAGTGTGAAGATTGAATGTCAATCTGTGACGCCTGGCTGCTGTGATTGGGAGCGCCCGCTCCCAAGGAGGGGGAGCACCTGCTCCCAATAGGCCAAATCCCGTTCCATGTTTCTGTCATCAGGGAGCGTCCGCTCCCAGGGAGGGGGAGCGTCCGCTCCCTAGCTCCAGTTTCCCCCTTGGTTGTTTTAGAATAGGATTGTGTTTCCTAATTTGAGGTTTTCTAATTCCTTAATGTTTCTTATTTCTTAGAATTTCCTTTTGACTGAAATTCCTTTTGTAATCTCATATATATATTTCCTCCATGTGAGAAGAATAAACAAGAGAAAATTATTATCCAAATTTAAAATTCTACATGGTATCAGAGCCTCCATACACAAGTTTTTGATGGATGGCGGAACAAGCACCACCGGCCGGTGGTGGTGATGGACGACCTCCTCCGGTTTTGAAGATTGAATACAACTCTCCCTTCTACCTAGGTCCCCAAGATCGACCTGGTGATTTCATAACTCCTACTCGCTTCCGTGGTGATAACTACGATGATTGGGCTGGTGATATACAGACCGCTCTCGAGGCTAGACGCAAATTCGGCTTCTTGGATGGATCTATTCCATCCGCCGTTCCTCCTTGCACCGAGTCAGATTGGAATACCATTCATGCTATGTTGGTATCATGGCTCATGAATACTATTGATCCCGAGGTTAAGAGCACGCTGTCCAAGTATAGGGATGCTAGGCGTTTGTGGGAGTCTCTTAAATCTCGATATGCGTTGGTGGATGGACCTTGCATTCAAAAACTGAAGATGTCGATAGCACGATGTGAGCAGACCAAGACCATGCCTGTGGCTGTGTATTTCGGTAAATTGACTGGATTGTGGGAATCACTGCACAATTACGAGCCGCTCATAGATTGTTCTTGCTGCGACAACTGCACAGCCGGACAGAAACACGCGGCACGAAGGGCGACTGGCAAGCTTCATGAATTTCTTATGGGTTTAAATTCTGAATACTATGCCTCTCTTCGTACTAACCTCTTGTCTCAGGATCCCTTGCCCACCCTTGATCGAGCTTATCAATTGGTAGCCCAGGCTGAACGAGTGCGACTTGCTAAACTAATTCTTGATGAACCTCCGGATGCAGTTGGTTTTTCTCTCAAAACTGGCGGTTCTCGTGGTCGTGACAAACCCGACAAATCCCACCTTACATGTTCTCACTGTCAGAAAAAGGGTCATGATATCTCTTCTTGTTTTGAGCTTGTCGGCTATCCAGAATGGTGGGGAGACAGTAGTAAAATGGGTGCTCGTGGTGGCGGTCGTCCTCAACAAGGTCGAGGCAGAGGAGCTGCGCGCACCAACTCAGTCGCCCAAGTTGGTGCCACCCAAGTCGGGACTTCTGCTGGATCTTTTCCCTCTACTCCTTCATCTCTGTTTACTGCAGAACAATGGAATGCTTTAGCCGGCCTAGTTGGTAACACTCGTATTCCGGATAATCGCCTTCACGGTACGTTTGATACATCTTCTTGGATCATTGATACGGGAGCTTCCAATCATGTGACCGGAAACGCTGCTTGTCTCTTTGATTCGTACTCTATACAAGCTTGCCCCGTCAAGCTTCCTAACGGCGCTTCAGTCTTAGCTCAAATAGAGGGCTCTGTTCGCCTGACAGACACCCTTGTTCTTCATCATGTTCTTTATATACCAAACTTAAACTGCAGTCTTCTTTCTGTTTCTCAATTATCTGATGATGTTCATTGCACTGTCCATTTTAATGCTTCTATGTGTGCTATACAGGACCAGTCGAGGAACCTGATTGGAACGGGTGTTAGGCGGGATGGACTATACTACTTCGGGGGCGCACCTTCTGCTTGTCACGTCTCTGTCAACAATGCATCTGCTTTGCTCGAGTTGTGGCATAATCGTATGGGGCATCCTTCTGAAAAAGTAGAGAAACTTCTTCCTCCGGTCTCTCATCTGTCGGGTAGTCTTCATCAACCTTGCGACGTTTGTTTTCGTGCTAAACATTCTAGAGATAGCTTTCCTATTAGTGAGTATAAGTCTACTAGAGTTTTTGAGAAAGTTCATTGTGACTTATGGGGTCTTTACACCCATGTTTCCTCTTGTGGTGCCCGTTATTTCTTGACTTTGGTAGATGATTATTCACGTGCTGTTTGGATTTATTTATTAGTTGATAAAACGGAAGTTTTTCGTATGTTTATGGCCTTTTTTGCAATGGTGGATCGACAGTTTTCTCAAAAAGTCAAAATTGTTCAATCTGACAATGGCACTGAGTTTAACTTCCTGTTTGATTATTTTCTTTCCACCGGCATCCTTTTTCAAACATCGTGTGTTGGCACCCCCAACAAAATGGGCGTGTCGAACGTAAACACCATCATATTTTGAACATAGCTAGAGCCTTGAGGTTTCAGGCTCACCTTCCCATTTACTTTTGGGGCGAAGCGGTCCTTACCGCTGCTCATTTGATTAATCGAACCCATTCCCCCTTGTTGGATAATAAAACTCCCTACGATATCTGGTTTGGCAAAGCCCCCTTTTATGATTCCCTTCGAGTCTTTGGTTCGATGTGTTATGCTCATAATCAGCAGGCTAGGGGTGACAAATTTGCTAGTCGCATCCGTAAATGCATCTTCGTGGGGTATCCTCTTGGTAAAAAGGGGTGGAAGCTATTTGATCTCGAGACCAAGAAATTTTTCGTCTCTCGTGATGTGAAATTCTTTGAGACTGTGTTTTCATACAGCGATTCTACTACTGTTCCTCATGTCCAGGATTCTGCTGATGTTCTTGCTGAGGAAGAAGCTTTTGGTCACATTGATTTTCCTATTGAAGAAGACGCCGCTGCTCCTTCGGTTGAACCTACTGCAGCCGAGCCCATTCCTCTATTCGATGTACAGGAAGATGTTGCTCCTACTATTCCTTCGGCTCCCATTGCTCCGGCTCCCACTGCTCCTTCTGCATCAACGACGGACTCTTCTAATGAATCTGGATCCGATCCTTTAGGGAGGGGTATGTGTAATAGCCCAAAAATTTTCGAGGATTATTTGGTAAATTGTTAAATTTTCAATTAGGCTTTTAGAGAGACTAATAATTATATTGAAGTCCTAGAAATTATATTATGTGGGTTAAATTATTTAGATTAGTTGGGCTTTGGTATTGGGCTTAGGTTTAGTAGAACCTTTTTATAAATACTCATTTTAATAATTGTTTTAGTAATTAAATTGTTTATTTTAAATTAAATTATTTGAATTATCTTTTAAATAAAAGGATTGAAAGTAATGGGCTTAAGTTATTATTGGACTAAAAAAATTGTGGGCTTATTTTATTGGGCTTGGACTACCTAACTAATTAGATTAGGATTTGAAAACCTAATAATATAAATACATTTTTAATAGGGTTACCATATTTTTTATTAAACAAGGAATTAGAGAGGAGGGAGGCGGCACCTGTGAGAGAGAACCGTGAGAGAAGAAGAAGAAGGTGGCCTTTGCATTGTGATCAAAACAAAAAGAAAGTAAGTATTCGTTTCGTCTTAAATTACTGTTTTTAAATTTAAAAATTTAGAAGAAACCCTAGAAAAATCTTGAGATTAATTAAGGTTTGTTTTATGATATTAAGGATTAATTAAGAATGATCCAATGATATTTTGATAAAAGATTATTAATTGAAAACCTAATATTGATCGGATTATTGATTAAAAACCTTATGTTGATTAGGTTTGAGTATGTAATCAAAGGTGTTAACCTAAGGTATTGCATGCTAAGGTTTATGAGAGTGAGAAATTAGGGTTCGTACCATAATAGTATTAAATTATTTGGATTGAATTTAAAGTCATTAAATTGGAACAAAGTACTAATGCAATTGAAAGAAAAATGGTTTGTATGTGTGTACGTGTGTGCGGCCGAGTGTGTGTGTGTGTGTTTGGTTTAAATAGTTTTGGTGTAAGCTTGTTTTAGAAATTGTGTTGGGGTAAAATATTTTGGTATCCAAAGATTTTAATTTTTGAATAAAAGTGTTTTTGGTTAGAAATCTAACCAAGATTAAAAGCTGAAAATCAGTTTTCCAAAACCCTAGTGACCAAACTGTAAATCTGGGAATTAGGGGCTGTTCTGTAGTTTTTGAAAGTCAAGGGACTGTTCTGTAAATTCTGAAAATTAAGGGGCTGTTTTGAAAAATCTAAAAGTTGGGCTGTTTTGCAAAATTCTGAAAATTAAAGGGACTTTTCTAGGAATAAGAAAACTTAAAGGGACTTTTTGAAAGTAATGAAAAGTCAAAAGACCTTTAGGAAATTATTTAAAAGGGGAATTGATCCTAGAAACCCTATGGGTGTTTTGCTATTTATGTGAAGGGTATTTTGGGAAACTCTAGAAGTGGAAAGAAACTTGAGACGGAGTTAAATAGAATTAACTCATAAGTTAATGAAGTAAAATAAAGTTAAGTTGGAACGGAGTATTAAGTAGTTAATCCGTACTTAACGGATATTATTTATTTGTGTAGATCCGATCGGAGTTAGCAACTGTTCGAGTACAAACAATCGAGGTAAGGGATTATACATCTTTAAGTTAATTGATTCCGCTCCGTTTCATTGTTTAGGTTCCCGCATATTTCTTGGCGATGTACGTTTCTTTGATACGTAAAAGCTGACCTCGCGTCAGTATTTGTTTTGACTCCCTCGTTTACCGTCATTTGCTAATCTTTTGTTATTCGTTTGCTATATCGTCCTTTTGTTTTCGTAAATACAGAATTTTGTTGTTATTGTGAAAGTTCGTATTCTGTATAAAAAATGAATTTTTATATGATGTGATTTTTGTTCCATTATTGATCACTAAGTTAGACAACCTGCTTCGGCGGGGTATATTTGATATTTTGGCCTTCGGGCAAACTTAGGACTCTGCGGAGTCAACCTTTGTGCCCTTTGTGGGATTTCGAACCCTTTGTGGGTATTAGTGCTCTTTGTGGGCTTTTGTTCCCTTTGTGGGTATTAGTGCTCTTTGTGGGCTTTTGTTCCCTTTGTGGGTATTAGTGCTCTTTGTGGGCTTTTGTTCCCTTTATGGGATTTTGGTTTGATAAGGTCAGTAGACCACTTATGTGATCATGATGTCGTGAATGATTTAATTATCTACAATTTGGTATGGGACAGTTGTAGATAACTAGATCATTCGAGTCAACTTTGTTCAGCTTATCAGTCCTTTGAATTTCCTTATAATCTGTGAGTGGTTTAGTTAGTTAAAGCTGGTATGGGACAGTTTTAATTAAGTAAACCATTCGAGTCAATTTGAATCGATTTCGTCATCATTTGGAACTCCAAGATATTTGTTAATTCAGTTTGTGAAACCATTGAGATTTTGAAAGACATGTGATTTGAGAATTTGTTAAATTATGACTTCGAATTTGTACTTCGTTATGTCTTCGATTGTTATTTGAAAATTTTATCGTTTGATATTCCTTCAGGTCAACTCCTCCTTAGTAACCGGAGGGGTTGTATATGAACTTACTGGGCATTGTTCGCTCACCCTTTCATACTCTTTTTCTTCCAGATTTCATATAGGAAGAAGGTGAAACGGTTCGGGAGCACTTCGTAAGGAGTTCAAGGATCGTTCTAGTTCATTCATTTTTAGACTCTTTAGTTAGTTATTTCAGTTATTTGAAAGTTGTAAGACTTTAAAGATTGTGTTGAGCTAGTGGATTGTACTAGCCGTTGGAATTATTACCGTTGTCCACATTAAGTTATTTCAAATGATGGTTAGTGTTTGAATTATGGTTTTTAGTAGCCGTTGGAGGTTATTTTATTTCCAATTAAGTATTATTATTGTTGTGGAAATTCGGGGTCGTTACAGTTGGTATCAAAGCTTTGGCTTTAGATCCTTGGGAGTTTAGAATGTATGAGGATAAGTTTGATTTGAGCTTTTAGATCTTTGGGAGTTTAGGATGTGTGAGAATAAGTTTGATATGAGTCTTAGGTTTGACCTTAGTGTCATTCTGGGAGTGTTTAGTATAGATTGATATGATAAGATTAGTTGCTTCATCGGATTATGAAAGTTTAGAGGACTAAACTTCTTTTAAGGGGGTAAGAATGTAATAACCCAAAAATTTTCGAGGATTATTTGGTAAATTGTTAAATTTTCAATTAGGCTTTTAGAGAGACTAATAATTATATTGAAGTCCTAGGAATTATATTATGTGGGTTAAATTATTTAGCTTAGTTGGGCTTTGGTATTAGGCTTAAGTTTAGTAGAACCTTTTTATAAATACTCATTTTAATAATTGTTTTAGTAATTAAATTGTTTATTTTAAATTAAATTATTTGAATTATCTTTTAAATAAAAGGATTGAAAGTAATGGGCTTAAGTTATTATTGGACTAAAAAAATTGTGGGCTTATTTTATTGGGCTTGGACTACCTAACTAATTAGATTAGGATTTGAAAACCTAATAATATAAATACATTTTTAATAGGGTTACCATATTTTTTATTAAACAAGGAATTAGAGAGGAGGGAGGCGGCACCTGTGAGAGAGAACCGTGAGAGAAGAAGAAGAAGGTGGCCTTTGCATTGTGATCAAAACAAAAAGAAAGTAAGTATTCGTTTCGTCTTAAATTTTAAATTACTGTTTTTAAATTTAAAAATTTAGAAGAAACCCTAGAAAAATCTTGAGATTAATTAAGGTTTGTTTTATGATATTAAGAATTAATTAAGAATGATTCAATGATATTTTGATAAAAGATTATTAATTGAAAACCTAATATTGATCGGATTATTGATTAAAAACCTTATGTTGATTAGGTTTGAGTATGTAATCAAAGGTGTTAACCTAAGGTATTGCATGCTAAGGTTTATGAGAGTGAGAAATTAGGGTTCGTACCATAATAGTATTAAATTATTTGGATTGAATTTAAAGTCATTAAATTGGAACAAAGTACTAATGCAATTGAAAGAAAAATGGTTTGTATGTGTGTACGTGTGTGCGGCCGAGTGTGTGTGTGTGTGTTTGGTTTAAATAGTTTTGGTGTAAGCTTGTTTTAGAAATTGTGCTGGGGTAAAATATTTTGGCATCCAAAGATTTTAATTTTTGAATAAGAGTGTTTTTGGTTAGAAATCTAACCAAGATTAAAAGCTGAAAATCAGTTTTCCAAAACCCTAGTGACCAAACTGTAAATCTGGGAATTAGGGGCTGTTCTGTAGTTTTTGAAAGTCAAGGGACTGTTCTGTAATTTCTGAAAATTAAGGGGCTGTTTTGAAAAATCTAAAAGTTGAGGGGCTGTTTTGCAAAATTCTGAAAATTAAAGGGACTTTTCTAGGAATAAGAAAACTTAAAGAGACCTTTTTGAAAGTAATGAAAAGTCAAAAGACCTTTAGGAAATTATTTAAAAGGGGAATTGATCCTAGAAACCCTAGGGGTGTTTTGCTATTTATGTGAAGGGTATTTTGGGAAACTCTAGAAGTGGAAAGCAACTTGAGACGGAGTTAAATAGAATTAACTCATAAGTTAATGAAGTAAAATAAAGTTAAGTTGGGACGGAGTATTAAGTAGTTAATCCGTACTTAACGGATGTTATTTATTTGTGTAGATCCGATCGGAGTTAGCAATTGTTCGAATACAAACAATCGAGGTAAGGGATTATACATCTTTAAGTTAATTGATTTCCGCTCCGTTTCATTGTTTAGGTTCCCGCATATTTCTTGGCGATGTACGTTTCTTTGATACGTAAAAGCTGACCTCGCGTCAGTATTTGTTTTGACTCCCTCGTTTACCGTCATTTGCTAATCTTTTGTTATTCGTTTGCTATATCGTCCTTTTGTTTTCGTAAATACAGAATTTTGTTGTTATTGTGAAAGTTCGTATTCTGTATAAAAAATGATTTTTTATATGATGTGATTTTTGTTCCATTATTGATCACTAAGTTAGACAACCTGCTTCGGCGGGGTATATTTGATATTTTGGCCTTCGGGCAAACTTAGGACTCTGCGGAGTCAACCTTTGTGCCCTTTGTGGGATTTCGAACCCTTTGTGGGTATTAGTGCTCTTTGTGGGCTTTTGTTCCCTTTGTGGGTATTAGTGCTCTTTGTGGGCTTTTGTTCCCTTTGTGGGTATTAGTGCTCTTTGTGGGCTTTTGTTCCCTTTATGGGATTTTGGTTTGATAAGGTCAGTAGACCACTTATGTGATCATGATGTCTGTGAATGATTTAATTATCTACAGCTGGTATGGGACAGTTGTAGATAACTAGATCATTCGAGTCAACTTTGTTCAGCTTATCAGTCCTTTGAATTTCCTTATAATCTGTGAGTGGTTTAGTTAGTTAAAGCTGGTATGGGACAGTTTTAATTAAGTAAACCATTCGAGTCAATTTGAATCGATTTCGTCATCATTTGGAACTCCAAGATATTTGTTAATTCAGTTTGTGAAACCATTGAGATTTTGAAAGACATGTGATTTGAGAATTTGTTAAATTATGACTTCGAATTTGTACTTCGTTATGTCTTCGATTGTTATTTGAAAATTTTATCGTTTGATATTCCTTCAGGTCAACTCCTCCTTAGTAACCGGAGGGGTTGTATATGAAATTACTGGGCATTGTTCGCTCACCCTTTCATACTCTTTTTCTTCCAGATTTCATATAGGAAGAAGGTGAAACGGTTCGGGAGAACTTCGTAAGGAGTTCAAGGATCGTTCTAGTTCATTCATTTTTAGAGTCTTTAGTTAGTTATTTCAGTTATTTGAAAGTTGTAAGACTTTAAAGATTGTGTTGAGCTAGTGGATTGTACTAGCCGTTGGAATTATTACCGTTGTCCACATTAAGTTATTTCAAATGATGGTTAGTGTTTGAATTATGGTTTTTAGTAGCCGTTGGAGGTTATTTTATTTCCAATTAAGTATTATTATTGTTGTGGAAATTCGGGGTCGTTACAGTATGAGACAGAAACTGCCTTCTGTTCGTCTTCGCGATTTTGTGGCCCTTACTACTTCTTCTAGTCCATCCCCCGCCTCTCCGTCTTCAATCGGTTCCTCAGGTACTCCCTATCCTATAGCTCACTATATAAACTGTGATCGATTTTCTGCAAAATATCGTACTTTTCTTGAAGCTCTTACAGCGGCTAAAGAGCCGACTTCCTTTCGCGAGGCCATAGCTCATGATGGCTGGAAACAGTCAATGCAAGAAGAAATTCGTGCCTTGGAGGATAATGGCACATGGTCTATGGTTTCTCTGCCTCCTGGCAAACGGGCCCTGGGATGTCAATGGGTCTATAAGATCAAATATAATTCTGACGGAGCAGTTGAACGACTTAAGTCTCGGCTAGTTGTCCTTGGCAATCATCAGAAAGAAGGCATCGACTACACAGAAACTTTTGCTCCTGTGGCTAAAATGGTCACTGTTCGGGCTTTCCTTGCTATTGCTGCTTCCAAGAATTGGGAGTTACATCAGATGGATGTTCACAATGCCTTCTTGCATGGCGACTTAGCAGAAGAGGTTTATATGAAACTCCCTCCGGGCTTTGAGGCACCAAACACCAACATGGTTTGCCGTCTTCATAAGTCTCTCTATGGTCTGAAGCAAGCCCCTCATTGTTGGTTCGCCAAGTTATTGACTTCCTTGAAGACGTATGGCTTCCTCCAGTCCTACTCTGACTACTCTCTGTTTACCTTCACAAAAGGTGCGATCCAGATAAATGTGCTTGTGTATGTTGACGATCTCATCATAGCTGGGAACGATTCCGCTGCCTTGCAGTCCTTCAAGAAGTACTTGTGTGAGTGCTTCAAAATGAAGGATCTCGGATCTCTGAAATATTTTCTTGGCATTGAGGTTGCTCGCAATCCTGATGGCCTGTTTCTGTGCCAACGAAATTATACATTGGATATTATTTCTGAGGCCGGTTTACTAGGTTCAAAGCCCTCTACCTTCCCCATTGAACCTAACCATAAGCTTGGTGTTGCTACCGGTGCTCCCTTGGAAGATCCGGAACGCTATCGACGCCTAGTTGGGCGCCTCATTTACTTGGCAGTAACTCGGCCGGATCTTGCTTATTCGGTCCACATCCTTTCTCAGTTCATGAATGAACCTGGTTCCGAGCATTGGGAGGCCGCTTTACGGGTTGTTCGGTATCTCAAAGGCACCCCGGGACAAGGCATTCTTTTGCGCACTGACAGCGATCTCACGCTTCAAGACTGGTGTGACTCGGACTGGGCTGCATGCCCCATCTCTCGTCGTTCTCTAACCGGGTGGCTCGTCTTTCTCGGGCATTCCCCCATATCTTGGAAAACTAAGAAACAACCTACCGTTTCTAGATCTTCTGTTGAGGCTGAATACCCTGCCATGGCGGCTCTTACATGCGAGCTTAAATGGCTGAAAGGTCTATTATTGAGCATGGGTGTCCATCATCCCAAGGCTATTCCCATATTCTGTGACAGTGAATCGGCTCTTCACATTGCCAAGAATCTTGTTTATCATGAGCGGACCAAGCATATTGAGGTGGATTGTCATTTCGACCGTGATGCCATCTCCGATGGCCTTATTGCTCCTTCTTATGTTCCCACGAAGACTCAGTTGGCTGACATATTTACTAAAGCTCTCGGGAAGCAACAGTTTGATGTTTTACTTAGCAAGTTGGGCATGCTTAATCCTCACGCTCCAACTTGAGGGAGGGTGTGACGCCTGGCTGCTGTGATTGGGAGCGCCTGCTCCCAAGGAGGGGGAGCACCTGCTCCCAATAGGCCAAATCCTGTTCCATGTTTCTGTCATCAGGGAGCGTCCGCTCCCAGGGAGGGGGAGCGTCCGCTCCCTAGCTCCAGTTTCCGCCTTGGTTGTTTTAGAATAGGATTGTGTTTCCTAATTTGAGGTTTCCTAATTCCTTAATGTTTCTTATTTCTTAGAATTTCCTTTTGACTGAAATTTCTTTTGTAATCTCATATATATATTTCCTCCATGTGAGAAGAATAAACAAGAGAAAATTATTATCCCAATTTAAAATTCTACACAATCTTCTTTTATGACTGAACTAGTGTATACACTTTTCGGTAAATAAGGTGTTTAAATTATCTAATTGAACCAAAAGGTAGATCATAAGAGACAAGTGTTTTACTTCTGCAATATAGATCTCTCCCTCCACCAAAAGATTGTTCCATTTGACAAGTCAAATTTATTATGCAGGTGCCTTATTTTTTGTACCTTGCTGAATGTAGTACTTATTCCCTTTTTTGGAACAAGACTATCGTTTGGGGCAAATCAAAAAGAAAAATGAGCAATGTATTTTAGGACGGGGATGATTTATCATAGTAGATATTGTAGTCTTTTCCGAATGAATTTACTTAATAATCTCATAAAGGCTTACTTGGAGATTTTTATTTTTTATTTTTTGAGTAGCAAGGAATGGCAAGCGCATTGGACACATTCTGTGGGCAGTCATATGGAGCAAAGCAGTATCATATGCTCGGAATACATATGCAGAAAGCAATGCTTATCCTTACACTGGTATGCATACCCCTTGCAGTAATATGGGCATCTACTGGATCCATCCTCCAGATTTTGGGCCAAGATCCGGAAATATCCCAAGAAGCTGGACATTATGCACGTTATATGCTTCCAAGCCTCTTTGCCTATGGTCTTCTTCAGTGTCAAACAAGATTCTTGCAGACACAAAACATTGTTGTTCCTATGATGTTGAGCTCTGGAATTAGTGCTTTACTACATCTCCCCATTTGTGGGATCCTTGTCTTTAAATCTGGCCTTGGTAGCAAAGGAGCTGCACTTGCAAATTCTATCTCTTATTGGATTAATGCTTTGCTCTTGGGACTTTATATAAACTTTTCCTCTTCGTGTGCAAAAACATGGTCTGGATTTTCTAAAGAAGCTCTGCATAATGTTTACTCTTTTGTCAAACTCGCGATTCCTTCAGCTGTTATGGTTTGGTAATTTTACATACTATCTCTGCATAATATACTGCTCACTTCGTCAAAAAAAGAGATTATTCCATTTGACATATCAAAAAAGTTAAGTCTAATGCTTTATTTTCTTGTACTTTCTTGAAATTGCACTAAATATAATTTCGGTTATTTAAAAAAAATGACAAACCAAGAAGAAAACTCCCCCGAATGATTTTGGGGACCAAGGCTTTGTTGTTGTTGTTGTTGTAAACCAAGAAGAAAAGGGTTGCAGAAATTAATTCTTTTGTTCATTTATGAAAGGAAGTTATGGCTTCAGTTTGGTTGCTGTAGGAACAGCAGTAAGCTAATTGCTGCTGCTTTTTTGAACAGCTTGGAAATGTGGTCCTTTGAGATGATGGTTCTACTTTCTGGTCTTCTTCCGAATCCAAAGTTAGAGACTTCCGTGCTTTCTGTTTGGTACAAAGCTTACTAGCCTCTCTCTCTCTATATATATGCCTCTCTCTCTCTCTCTCTCTCTCTCTCTCTCGCTATATATATATATATATATATATATATATATATATATATATATATATATATATATATATATATATATATATATATATATATATATATATATATATATATATTTATTTATTTATTTATATATATATATCCTTTTTAAGGAAGTTCTTGAACTCTTTATCATTCTCCTTTACCTACATATATTTTTTTATCTATCACCAGCCTTAATACTGGTGCAACAGTTTGGATGATCCCATTTGGACTCAGTGGTGCCATAAGGTATGACACCAACCTAATTTTCTAAACATAATCCTGCTTACTTAGCACAATGTCAAATTTTGATGCGCTAACATGCCTTTATATTTACTGATCATTGATTTATTCTTATTTCCAAATACCATAACTAGTGGCAGTAAAATCATTATTGTATTTACTGCTATTTATTTTTTCTGCACATATAGCACAAGGGTCTCAAACGAATTAGGGGCTGGGAATCCACAAGCTGCAAAATTGGCAATTCATGTTGTGCTATTAATTGCGATTTCTGAGGGCATTCTAGTTGGTATAGTTCTGTTGTTGATCCGCAACATATGGGGTTACGCTTACAGCAATGAAGTAGAAGTTGTTAAATATATAGCAGTCATGATGCCAGTTCTCGCCACATCAAACTTCCTGGATGGACTCCAGTGTGTTCTCTCAGGTTTCTTCTTTGTTCCATATATTTAATCTTCCGCAACATTTCATGTTAAGAGGTTAAATATACTAATGTTTAATCTTTATTGCTATATTTTAGGCTCAGTTAGAGGAATTGGGTGGCAAAAGATTGGTGCATATATCAATCTTGGTTCATACTATCTAGTGGGCATTCCTTGTGCTTTTTTATTCGGTTTTGTTCTGCATATTGGAGGAAAGGTAATTTGGTGTTCGACTACGATCTTTGTTATCTACACGTTCTAGCTTGTAAATGTACCCTTTCAAGAAATCTTTGATAATAGCCTTGAGTGATTCCACACCAAGAGCCAACTCTTCTCAAGTATTTTTTGCAATAAAATTTCAAAATCATGATTTTGTATTCTCAAATGTCAATTTTGCAGGGGCTGTGGTTTGGGATTCTTTGTGCACTTGTGGTGCAAGTGACATGTCTTTTCATCATCATGCTACGTACTAATTGGGAAGCAGAAGTAAGCCTTCTAATTTTCGGATTAACCCCATTGGGGTGAGTTATGTGTAGTGCATGTGATAGTGTTAAAGATTGATGTCACATAAATCTCATGCACAATGGGTGTTGGGAAACTATGGCCGTGATGCAATGCTCGTTAGGCCCCACATAGCAGCCAAATTTCCAACCACCAGTAGTGAGCTAGATCTGATGTTACATCATTTCGGCCACTATCTACTGGAAACACTCCCAAAGCCGCTCTTGTGGCAAGGAGGTCACCCCCTTCAATTTCTGATAATACACATTTTAGCACCTTCAAATTTTTAGAAAATGATATTTTACTACTAAAAAAAATGAATTTATACATTTTGACCCCCCCTTAATTTTAAGAAAAACAATCATTAAATTAGAATCCCATTTATACATTTTTACATCTCCTATGACAATTTCTTATGTGTACTTGAATTCTATAATTAATCTCAATGATCCCCAAACTCTCTCTTATTTATAGGGAGAAAAAGCTAAGGACAGAGTTTACGATTCATCAATTCCGGTAGACATAGGATCATAAATTTGAAATCAGGGACATTGGAATCCGGGAACTTACTCGCTTATCTGATGGAGCAAGATGACTTGTACTCTTTAGTATGTTTAATTCATAAATTACACATATTCATATATACTGGATAATAACTTTCTCGAAAGAACTCAGAGATTTTCTTACTCAAGATCTAGTAAGAACGATTAGATCATCGTTTCGTTAATCTTAGTTAAAGTAGAGGTAGTAATTAAAGGAGCTTCTATTATGGCTCAATCCTAAAAACAATGCCATGTTGTATACCCTCAAACGTGTAATACAAGGAAGTCGTCGCTTGTAACATTATTGAGGAACTGATGCAGTCTGTCCATCGTATGGAGGTGAAGGGACACCATTAGTTCAGCCCATGTTTCTTTATCCAAGTTCAGCCATCTATTAGCAGTATTCAGCTACGATGAATCCTCCATTAATTCATGTTTTTGACTTATCCAAATAATTAACTAACGTTAGTAAATCACGTATATTTAAGTGTTCTGGATTTACGTTATTGTTTGTGTGCATCTTTATCTAGTTATAAGAAGAACAATAGAGGACTCATAATTAGGATGCGAAGATTGGCCTCATGTAAATGTTGTAAATGTTCTAATGGAGAATTTGTAAATGTACCATGCATCTTTTGCCTAAAATCAATAATTATCTCCATGTGTATGTAATCAACGTAAACCGATTTGAAAGCGCGTTTAAGACTTGGTAATCATTGTGAACTATTTTAAAAGTAGAGTAATATTGAAGTCACAAAAAAAAAACTCACAAAATTTTCGTACAAATTAAATTGATTGTGATCGTAGGCTCAACTACTCATTAATTAATCATTAATTAAGTATTCAATCAATCAATATCATCTTCGTTGGGCCCCACATAGCAACCAAATTTCCAACCACCTGTAGTGAGCTAGATCTGATGATGTGACATTATTTCGGCCATTATCTACCTGTAACACTCCCAAAGCCGCTCTTGTACCACATCATTTCAAAAAAAAATCGTCCCAATTCGAAGTTTTTTCCACATCATTCCAAAAAAAATTTGTCTCATTCGGAGTTTCTTCCAACAAGATTGATGACAAAAGATGGCATGTTTCAAAGAGCAATAAAATGCCCAAATAACAACCAAGCATCATCTCCCCCATTCTTCTTTATTTTACCACATTTGGAAAATCCAAGACAAGGAAAAATTGAACATACTCCAAAATTGATCAAAAAATTCAAGAATACTTACCCTCTTCGCAATCCCCTCCTTAGATTTGTGATTATCCCGTGCCTTGTAGAACTCAGATGGATCCAAAAAAAAGCTTAGTCGCTCGCACCGTCTTTTTAAGCTTCTTCCTCTCATTATCGGTACTCCTATGGGATTTTTTTTCCAAAATATAGCTTTTTTAAAATTTATATATCTAAATAACATTATAAAAATCTTAAGTACCAAAATAGCACTTTGACCATTAATTCCGAAATTGGTAATTCCGGAATAATGTAATCCGAAATTACCAATTCCGGAATTACTTTTTTTTTTTCAAAACTGAATTTAACAAAATAATATTTCTGTAAATAGAGAGCGATCGCGCCTATAGGTGGGAGCGATCGCACCTAATGTAATTCGACGTTACCAATTTCGGAATCCCTTTTTTTTTAACTGAATTAAGAAAATAATTTTTTTTGTAAAAAATAGAGGGTGATCGCAAGATAAGTAGGGGCGATCGCGCCCAAAGACGTATTTCAAATCCGGAAATGCGAATTCCGAATTCATTTAAATTGAATTCCAGAATTGATATTTCCGAATTCAAATATTGAAGAGAGAGAGAAAAAGTTGTTGGTGTTTTTCAGATTTGAAGGAGAGGAAGTGTTTTCTTGCTTGCTTGAGAGAGAAAGAAAGAAAGAAAGAAGGAGAAGGAGAAGGATAAAGAGTTTGAAGGGGAAATTTGTTTAGAGGAAGAAGAAGAAGAAATTCGTTGAGAGAAAGAGTTTGAAAGGTTAGTTTTATTTCTTCTTTTTATTTGTTTTGAGTTCTTAATTTTAGCCATATAAATTTTCCTAGAATTTTCTTAAGTTAGGTTTAAAATCAAGTGCTTGTTAAAATTATTTTGACAAACTTGTTGCAATTTTTCTACTTAATTATTAATTTTTATGTGTTAAATTTAAAATTTGAGCTTAAATGTAGCAAAACCTTAAGTCACATTTAAATTTAATTACTATTAAATTTATGTGTTTCAGATGAATCAACATGAACAACAACCCTTTATTGTTCCTGGGCCAATCGATCCACATGTATTGACTTCTCAGGAGACACATAGATCTAACTATATTTGGGATGGACAACAGTTAACCAATTTAGGACCTAGGCGTGGTACAGAACTTCCAGCTAGAGTTGATTGGAGGATAGAAACTAAGCTTATAAATGTTGGATTTTATGGAGTGTACTCCCTCCGTCCCGGACCTACATGCCTAGTTTGACTTTTCACGTAAATTAAGGAGAGAGTATTATATTGAAAGTGTTGTGAGTGTGAAAATAAAATAGGAGAGAGAATGAGTGGAGGGAATAGTAAATTATAATGGTGTTGTGAGTATTAAAATAATGTAGGAGAGAGAATGAGTGGAGGGAATAGTAAAGATTCCTTTCCATTTTAGGAAATGTGCACGTAGGTTTGGGATGCCCAAAATGAAAAGTGTGCACGTAGGAATGGGACGGAGGGAGTATTTATTAGGTCATTTACAATATGATTGGCACTTGATTGAGGCTTTGATTGAGAGATGGCGTCCAGAGATCCACACTTTTCACTTACCTGTTAAGGAAATGACCATCACCTTAGAGGATATTGGTATCTTGTGTGGTCTTCCTGTAGACGGATTGGCTGTGACTAGTTCAGAAACTAGTAGGAGAAAGGGGGAATGGGTTGAGATTGTTGAGGAGTTATTTGGGGTTACAATATCTCCCCCAGACATCAAAAAAGGTGGAATGGTGTCTATGAGATGGGTTCTAGATCACTTCCCTCTTTCCGATCAGCTTCCCAATAATGCATCCGAGTATATGATTGACACATATACTCGAGCCTATATTTTTCTGTTATTGGGGTCATACATTATGCCCGACTCGTCTGATAACCTAGTGAAGTTGATGTACCTCTCACTTCTTAGGGAAATAAATAATATTCGTGAGTACAGTTGGGGTAGTGCAGCGTTGGCCTTCTTGTATAGGGAGATGTGTGTAGCATCTCAGCACGATTCGAAAGGTTGTGGTGGCTTCTTGACCATTGTACATGTATGTCAATTATATTTGATTACATTATGCTAGTGGACTTAATCTGTTTTGTACATAATGATAATTTTTTTTATAGCTTTGGGCATGGGAGAGGTTATTGTGTACACAACCTAGGAGACATACAGAAATAACACTTAATGGGACATTACCAGTGGGTTGCAGGTATATTTCAATTACTTCATTTTGTAAATGATCTGTTTTCTATTTTATCACTTTTTTACTCATTATTTTTTTTTATGTCAATTGTTTCATATGTAGGTGGAAGGGTTCCTTGTCGTATACTTCTGTGACTGCCCATAACCTGCAAGGCTACCGAGACCAATTGTCATATATGAACGAGGATCAGGTTGTGTGGCAGCCATACAACGGTGTGATAGCTCCGAATTATTGTCTTCAGGGGCAAGCTATATGGAGGGCGAAGGTGCCCCTCATCTGCTTTGAGAGAGTTGAATGGCACTTTCCAGATCGCGTAATGCAACAGTTTGGGATGGTTCAAGGTGTACCTAATGACAGCGACACTAGTTTGGACCTGCATCGTATTAGTCGGCGAGGTCGGTCAGCCGTTAACTGGATGCAAGAACATGGTCCGCACATAGAAAAGTGGAATGAACGAGCGATTAATGTCGTTGATGGAGAGTATGGTGAAGTGGATATGAGTTATCGTCATCCCTATATGATGTGGTATAGGAGTATTACTCGATCGTTCATCCAGAATTCGTCTCATGTGGAGGGACTAGGGTTCAGGCCACGTTCAACTAGTTTTGAGGGTGTGGTAAGTTATATACTACATACAATGCTTTAAAAAAAATTACCATTTTTTCCGTATTAATTAATTTAGTTAATTGTTTTGAACAGATTCAAAGTCTTCAAGGGATGCACATGTACAACGAGAATGCCATATCCTTGGAAGAACTGCGCAATTACAACCGTCAATATATCAGAAACACATTGACAGCTATTAGGGAGCAGGAACGACTGGAAGCCCAAGCTCCCCCTCCAACGGTTGATCATACTGCTGAAGAGGAGCCACAGAGGCAAAATCAGGTTCGTAGACGTGGCCGATACGTGCTGGAGGATGAGCCAGAGATGGAGGATCAATACGATGAGATGCATCAGTATGGCTTCACTCCGACAGGACCGGGTAATTCTTTTACAGAATTGATGAATCAGTTTGGTTTCATGCAACCGCCTGAGATCCCTTCTTCTAGCAATTATACACAGACTCCTGAGCAGGCATTCGGGATTCCGAGATTTAGGCCTAGTTTTCATTTGCCTTATGTGCAGTATTCAGAAAATCCATCTGGATCATCCTCATCTCAACAATCTAGCTCAGGTGGTCGTCATGTACCGAGGAGAGGGAGTAGGATTCGCAATCCTCCTGTAGAATTTACCCCGTCTGATTATCCTTGACGGGTATCCTATGTGACCGGGATGTGGTCAATTTTTCCTCATACTTATTCTTTTATTATTGTTAATTTTATTCCATGAAAGCTTGCCATGGACTGATATATATATATATAGTCGTGTCCAAACGGTTATAACCGCCGGTTAACAGTTTCTGTTAAGTTTTGTACTCTATATGCCTTTTTTAAATAAAGATTACTATTTGAAAACTAACTGGAAATTTTGAAAAACTAAATGAAAAACGTTAAAAAACTGACTGGAAATTCTAAAAAACTAACTGAAATTCTGAGAAACTAACTGGAAACGTTAAAACCGATGGAAATTCTAAAACTAACTGAAATTCTGAAAAACTAACTGAAAACGTTAAAAAACTGATTGGAATTTCAAAAAAGTGGAACGGACAAGAGAGCGATCGCTCCATAAATATCGGGCGATCGCGCATAATGTAATCCGGTATTGATAATTCCGGATTTTATTATTATTTTTTAATTGGAAAAACAATAATGCAGAGGTCGAGCGATCGCCCCAATAATACGAGCGGTCTCCCTCTTTTTACAGAAAAAAAGCGTGATCGCTCCCTAAATACCGGGCGATCGCTCCTTATGCGAATTTCCCAAGAACCCAGTTTTATCAAAAAAACCCTCCCCTCTCTCAAACAAAAAACCCTTCTCTATTCTCTCACACATCCGCCCACTACTCTCTCTCTCTCTCTCTATAGCCAGAATGTGAGAGGAAGATTAGCATAAGAGAGAGGAGGGTTAAGCCAGTTTCAACAATGTGGCGGTGACGTCTTTCGACATAGCGGTTGTGTTCAGGGTTATGAGGAAGAGATGTTTAGTGGGAGATGACATCTTGGAAGAGAGATGGGGTGAGTTTTGGATATTCACCTCCTTTGTCGGAGAAAGCCTGGATTATGGGACGATTGAAAAAAAAATCAACTAGGGATTTGAAGCGGGTAAAGGTGGCGTATGTGTCGGATTTTTTTTTGAGAGGGTAGAGTCATATGTATTTGGTGTAGGGGTAAAAAAATATGAGATAATGCAGGGTTGGGACTGTGAGGACCGGATAATTTATGAGAGAGAGATAACAGTACTTTTTTTTAGGATTTTTTATTTTTTTACTTTAGTGAAACATAGAGAAATGTCATATTTGTTGGGTTTTATGGGTCCATGCGCAGCGGAATTTAGGCATAATTAACACAAAACCCAAGAGCCCTAAGATCCGTTCTATACGATTAAATTGAATTCCTATGAGATAAAATTTTACCAACCTTAAATGCTTTCCGTTCTTGAGCTATCGAACAATTTATCAATGTGATTTTGAATCACAAACTTCGATCTTCAAAAACTTTAATCTTCAGATTAGAACTCTAGGCTTTAATCGTCGTACGAGCGAAGACCCTCTAGTAGTATCCACACCTTTGAATGAACCAAGAACGGTTCTTGAGGATTGCTAGATCCTTAAACCTTAGAAAGAAATTGAGAAACCTTTATGGTGATTTTTCTTTTCAAAAATTCGTCTGTTTTTCGACTGTTCACAGACCTCATATTTATACTACAATAGTATTAATATTTGTGCCCTAATCGTATTAGGAAACAAGGCTGTAAACTACCTCTGGGCAAGATCTGTCGCGCGATGACTCTTGCCACCTCTGGGCAAGATCTGTCGCGCGATGACTCTTGCCACCTCTGGGCAAGATCTGTCGCGCGATGACTCTTGCCAGATCAGGAACTCTCAATTTTCTTCCTTTGGTTTAACCAATTCATTCTAATTGTGTGTGACCCAATAGGATTATATTATGTTGGCAATGAGCCCGATCATATCGACTCTCATAAAACATAAGCCGACTCTAGCAAGCCATTATGTCTACCCGATTAATATAACGTACGAATTCACGTTTCTAATGGTACACTTCCATTTCTCCCTTTATCTCACGATGTTATATTGAACACAAGTCATGGTCCATGTCAACTTGTATTTGTTCAATGCTTTCTCGATATTGAGTATAATGATAATCCAATCGCATTGGGGTATGGCCATACACTTTCATCATTATCACTCATCGAGGGGCCCAAGCAAAACATCTCTCTTTCGAGGGACAAATTCCATCTTGACTTATCATCCTTCCCATCATGAATCCGATCATGCCAAAGATAGTCTTTATAAATATCGTGTTAAGATATCGTTTCTAAAATCAAACATAACTTTCATCATATGTAAGGTCATGATAATCTCAGGTCTAGGGACTAAATGAAGTGACCATATGAGATTTAATTATGACATTTGACCATGACATAAATCTCATACGGGTCAAGTCCAGTCACTTGTTCACTAACAAGTACCCATAATTTTAATGTGCATCTCTATGCATATAATCATCATATGATTATCCATTAACAATTATACTAATTATTCACTTAATAATTAGGGACGGAGATTATTACAATAAATATGCAAAATATATAATAATCAAATAATAAACTGTTCATATAATAATGTCAACATATAGGTCTATCAACTATAGGTCTAGGGCATAACACTAACAGTCTCCCACTTGCACTAGGCCCAATCTCCCATGTATCGAATACCCATGGCCTAACATGTCCATCATGCTTAGCTTGTGGAAGAGCCTTAGTTAATGGGTCTGCCACGTTGTCATTAGTGTCTACTCTGCATATCTTTACGTCTTCCCTTTCGCATATCTCTCGGATAATGTGGAAACGTAGAAGTATGTGTTTGGATCTTTGATGTGACCTTGATTCCTTTGCTTGTGCAATGGCACCATTATTGTCACAATAAAGTTCAATAGGATCATTGATACTTGGAACGACTTCCAAATCACTAATGAACTTTTTGATCCAAACAACTTCCTTAGCTGCATCAGATGCTGCTATGTACTCAGCTTCGGTTGTAGAATCAGCGACGGTACTTTGCTTGGAACTTTTCCAACTGACAGTGCCTCCATTCAGCGTAAACAAAAATCCTGTCTGCGATCTGTAATCATCTTTGTCGGTTTGGAAGCTAGCAGATCTGTGTAACCTCTTACAACAAGATCTTCTTCCATTCCTCCAAAGACCAAGAATACATCCTTAGTTCTTCGTAAGTACTTGAGGATATTCTTGACTGCTATCCAATGTGGTTCGCCGGGATCTGATTGGTACCCACTCGTCATGCTTAGAGCACACGAGACATCGGGTCTAGTACATAACATAGCATACATGATAGACCCAATTGTCTATGCATATGGAATACCATTCATTCTCTTTCGCTCATCATTAGTCTTAGGACTTTGAGTCTTGCTAAGAGATACACCATGCAACATTGGCAAGTTTCCACTTTTAGAATTTTCCATTTGGAATCTTCTAAGAACCTTGTCAATGTAAGTACTTTGACTTAAACCAATCATCCTTTTAGATCTATCTCTATAGATCTTGATACCAAGGATATATGCGGCTTCGCCCATATCTTTCATTGAAAAGCACTTTCCCAACCAGGACTTGACAGTCTGTAGTGCAGGAATGTCATTTCCAATGAGTAAGATATCATCGACATACAACACTAGAAATATTGCTACGCTCCCACTAATTTTCTTGTATACACAAGGTTCATCTTCATTTTTTGATAAATCCAAACTCTTTGATTGCTTCGTCAAAACGTAGATTCCAACTCCTAGAAGCTTGCTTCAATCCATAGATGGATCTCTGCAACTTACACACCTTATTAGAATTTTCTGAACTGATAAAACCTTCAGGTTGTATCATGTATACATCCTCAAGTAACTTCCCATTTAGGAAAGCTGTCTTGGCATCCATTTGCCATTTCTCATAGTCATAATATGCGGCGATGGCAATTAAAATTCTAATAGACTTGAGCATAGCTGCAGGCGAAAAGGTTTCATCATAGTCGATACAATGAATCTGCCTATATCCCTTAGCTACAAGCCTAGCCTTATAGGTGTGCACCTTCCCATCCATATCGGTCTTTTTCTTAAAGACCCATTTGCACCCTATGGTTTTTACACCTTCGGATGGATCAATCAAGTTCCAAACTTGATTATCAGCCATGGATTGTAATTCGGACTTCATGGCCTCTTGCCATTTTTCCAAATCAGGAGAGGACATCGCTTCTTGATAGCAAGTGGGTTCATCATTTTCGATTAACTCCACTTCATTACTTTCCGTAACGAGAAATCCATATCTCTTAGGTTCGGATCGTGACCTACCACTTCTGCGAAGGACTTGTGCATCTTGAACCGGTTTCACAACTCCTTGTGAACTTGGTTCAGTTTCTACCATTGGTTCAATGTTGTTTTCGGGTTCTCGAACTTCTTCGAGATCTATTTTACTCCCACTGGTTTCTTTGTGAAGAAACTCCTTTTCTAAGAAGGTACCATTTTGAGCAACAAACACTTTATTCTCGTTTCGGTTGTAGAAATAGTATCATTTAGTTTCCTTAGGATAACCCACGAAAACACATTTATCAGACTTAGGTGCTAGCTTGTCAGAAGTTAACTTCTTGACATAAGTATCGCAACCCCAAATCTTCATGAAAGACAAACTGGATTTTCTTCCATGCCACATCTCATATGGGGTCTTTTGAACTGATTTGGTAGGAACTCTGTTTATAGTGAAAGCAGCAGTTTCTAGTGCATGTCCCCAAAAGGATAAAGGAAGCTCAACTTGACTCATCATTGAACGAACCATGTTCAACAAAGTTCTATTCCTCCTTTCAGACACACTATTCGATTGTGGTGTTTCGGGTGGAGAGAGTTCTGAAACGATTCCACAACTCTTAAGATGACTGTCAAATTCTTGGCTTAAATATTCTCTGCCTCGATCAGATCGAAGTACTTTAATAGTTTTGCCAAGTTGATTTTGCACTTCATTTTGAAATATTCGAAATATCTCAAACGATTCACTTTTATGTTTCATTAGATAAACATATCCAAATCTACTATAATCATCAGTGAATGTTATGAAGTACTGAAATCCTCCCCTAGCATTGCTACTCATAGGTCCACATACATCAGTATGTATCACTACTAAAAAAGACATTTTTAGGGCCATCACTTTTTGGGTCGAGAAAAATTACTTGTCCCTATTATCTATTTAATAAGACATTCAACTTTAATTTTTAATTTGGATCAGTGTTAGGCATAAAAAGGACGCCGTTAATTAAAAAGCTTAAAAAAACGGAAAAAGAAAGAAAAAGAAAAGAAAACTGTTTGCCCTTCTTCCTGTTCTCCCTATTCTCTCTTCCATACGTTGCGACCTCTTTCTCTCCCTCTAGCAAATCAACGGCGTAAATCCTAAAATCAACCAGTTTGGCGATCAATCTCTCTTCCTCTTCTCCCTATTCTCTCTTCCATTCCATACGCTGCGACCTCTTTCTCTCCCTCTAGCAAATCAACCGGCGTAAACCCTAAAATCAACCGTGTTCGGCGATCAATCTCTCAGGTTCGCGTCGATCAATCTCTCAGTTTGTATTCTTCAGATTATGAGTTCACTTCTTCAATTTTGAAACATAATCGGGATATTTGCTATTATTGGTACTTAAATTCGGTTTTCTTATTTCCAGGCGAGAACGATTCCTCCAATGTTTTGTCGATTAACTATCCAACACAGGTACGATCATCTTTCCTCTCAGTTTGTATTCTTGAGATTAGGTTTCCCGTAATATTGGTCTCACATGCATTGTTGGATTTGTGGTGAGGGCTAAGGTTTGGATTTGTGGTGTTATTTCAACCTTAGATAAGTAGATTTTCATTTTCCTAGAAATTAATTCATTTTTTTCCAGTTAAAATAGAATCCTGACTATTATGGTTTGTTCATCTTTTGTGAAGTCTAGTATGGACTTCAATTATTTCAACTCAGCTTTCGTCTCAAAGACTTGAGGTCGGCTACATGAATCATGTTTCCCTTTTCTGTTTTGTCCGATGTCCCATATTTCAAATGACCTGAACTGAATAATCACATAAATCTCAATCAATTATGTACTCTAGTGCGAGCAAAGACTCTACCTTTGTAAAGGCTAATTAAAAAGTGATATATCATTGTCCTTGGTGTTGGTTATAGTTACAAAAATGCTTGGGCATGTATCTAAGTTTTGTATATCACATATTTTAGTTTTCTGATGTAGACATATTTTTCTTGTTTATAACAGGTAGTTAATCTCAGAAGTTTCGATATCTCAAGCACTCCAAAAGTCAAGGTAATTGAAAGTTGTCTGGAAAGAAAAATAGAAGATGAAAGATTCTGTTTTCTAATTTTATCTACAATGATTAGCAGGTAACTGATGGCTCATATAAAACAGCTTTGCCTGAGATTCTAGAGGTTCTAAAGACTGCATGTAAAACTCATGTACAGAATGATTTGGGAATCAACGTTTACATGGAAACAATTTGAAACTGAAATTGCACAAATTAGTATTAAGATCAATAATAACTCTATAAATTGGGTGTGGAATATTTAGTTCTAATAATGCACATTTTTTGCAGTTACTACATTTTGGGTTGGACTTAGCTTCTTGTTGCTCTTTGCGTACCCGACACCGGAGCATCCAACGCCAATTTTTGAGTATCACGCAGCTTTCGTTGGTGTGGCGTTGGGCATTGTAAGCATCAACTGTCTCTTATCTGTTGTTTTGCATTTCTTCTCTTAAATGTCTTTTTTTTTTTGTTAACTTCCCATCTGAAGTCAGGAGTTTGGCAAAGTTAAATCACTGAAGTTTCTTAATCTAAGTTACTCACTGGAACATTGCCAAACTCCTGACTTCATAGGACTCCCCCAGCTTGAGAGATTGATTCTCAGGGGTTGTACTAATTTAGTGAATTGGTTATCCAGTTGGTTTCTTTGTTTCTTTAGTAAATTCTTCGGTTATGACATTAATATTTCCCGAGGCCTTCACAGATTTGCATTATAAGCTTTAAGCATCCGATGGAGTTGTTCATAATGTCACTGTCAGCTCAATTCTTCCGCTTGTGTTTCAAATCACAGATAAACAAAGTTCTCACTTGTGCTATTTTTAGATGACAACCTCATAATATATTTAGTACTCTGTATGTATATGAAATACATATATGATTTTACACATTCTATCACACAAGTTAAAAAAGCGAAAAAGAGGTACACAACATATTGAAAGGGCAAGAAAACTGGACTACACATCAGACCAAGTAATATCCATCTCCCCCCAGTTATCTTCAGGTATACGTAAGGCCTTCCATACACCCACTGAGGCTTCAACAATGTTATTACCACATGGAGGCTGATAGTCATTGTCTACATTACATCCCTAATGCTGTGTTACACACATCGATTACTTTTGCAGTTACGCTTTGTCCGTTAGCCCTTATAGTGATCTCGTGCAGACATATTTCCCCTTTGTTATACCATCCACTGGAAAGTGCCACATTAGGATCATTGTTTCTGTGGTATTTGCTATCACATGATGTTGGAATATCCCCGCCGTTCGGGAAGTCACTTAGTGTTAGTATTGCCTTTGTATTATTAGACACCAGAGGCGAACATTTATAAATGGGATAAATCTTTCCTGGAAGACAGCACTCGAATCCATCCTCGTTGTCGCATGGAGGGAGATTTCTACCCCTTATAAGTCCAATAGGCTTGCAAACCTGAGCTATGACTTCAAAATGTGAAACAATGAGAACACTCAACTTTTATCCACCACCCAACAAAATTTGGCTTCTACAGGCCTAGAATGTTGAACCTTTCATTTATAAGATTTAGGGTGGTACCAAACAAGCTACTCCCTCCGTCCCATACGATAATAAATGTCGCATTTAGCTTGCCAATGTTTGTAAGGAATGTGCTTTAGTTGCTTGTACATTGCTTGTAATATGGTAAAATTGCAAAAAGGATTGTTTCCTTAATCAGAGACGCGACATTTATTTTGGGACAGACTAAAAGGAAAGTGATACATTTATTATGGGATGGAGGGAGTATAGCTTATCAACTTATTTGTTTAAGAGTGTAGACACTGAAGTCCCTTTTATTATGTTCACTTGATTAGCACGACCAATGTTAATAATCTAGGTTCAAGAATATTTTAAATACTACTCCCTCCGTCCCAAAATGTTTGTCCCATTTGACTTTTTTGTTGAACTTTGACCATAAATTTATGAGGGATTAATCATGTTCATGAAATTCTAAAAGTTGTTGTAGATAATATTATTAATGGTGAATCAATAGGAATTTTTAGAATTTCATGAACATAATTAAATTGTCATATATTTGTGGTCAAAGTTCAACAAAAAAGTCAAATAGGACAAACATTTTGGGACGGAGGGAGTATGTGCTTTGACTTGTAAAATGAGTGCTTTAAACTTGACTAATTTTCTCTCCATGATATTTGGATGCAATATTGGACAAAAACATTGAGGTTTCAGTTAACGTTTGTGTTTTGATGCTATGCTAGAAACAAACTCTCCCTCAGTCTTTGAAAGAGAGTCACATTTGGCAAGTAAAACTTTTTCATAATGTACTTCTGCTATTCTATACTCCCTCTGTCCCAATTGAAGAGGTGTATTCCTTTTTTTGGCAGTAACTAATTGAATATTTGTAGCCGAAATTACCCGAATTCGATTGCCCCTACTAACATTTGAGTTCATCATTTATCTGCAGGAGGGAAATGCCATGTGAGCTGTTCGAACTGGAGTAAAAGCTTCATTTTTCATCCAGCTAACTATTGATTTGTTTTTTTGTACACCAAAAGGTTGTGGCAAATTAAGAATAATGGTGCCTAGGGGTGATTTGGCAAGTTCGTACCAATTTTCTCTTCTTTTATCACATCTTCTTTCTGTTTGGGAATGTATTGTTAGTAAAATGATTAGAACTAGTTAGAAATTTATTTAGTCAAATTATTTCAAATGGAGATTCGAACTACTTTTAAATAATCTAGTTTTGTTTGGTTAATTGATGACTTTATTTGGATGATGTAGTTGATTAGCTTTGGTTAATGTACATGATTTTGGTGTTCTTGTATGCATGACTTTGTGTGTGTTTATGTATTTGGATCTTGTAAATTAGGAGATATTGTCAGCTATTGAATGATAAATATTTTAGATTTTGACTTTTTGGGCGACTTTTTGATTAACCCAAAATGACATTTGGGGCGGGGACCAGGTCTCTAATTATTACCCGCCAATATTTCTTTCTAGCGGCAAATATTATTAGGGTCGGCTTTGCCGTCTTAAAAAACTCGTCCCAAATATGTTTTGCCTCCAAAATTGACCCGTCAAATTTTTTTTTGCCGCCAATTTTGTCCCACAAAAAATAAAAAATAAATTTTTATTTAATTATTAGGGACGGGTATTTACCGTCTTTAAAAACTAATCGGGACGGTGACGGGGGTCCCTATAATATTTAGGACGCATGTTAATTAGGACCGCTTCTTCCCGTCCTATATGTCGTCCCTAAAAGTATTAAGGACGGGAAAATGGATTTCTGGGACGGCGTTTGACCGACCCTAATGCTGTTATTCCTTGTAGTGTATGAGGCCTAATAAGTCGCCCGCACTTTCACCAGTTTTGGTAAATGGGTCCTTGGTCATCTTGCCTAGTAAACAAGATTCGCATGTCTCATATGATTCATAATCATGTGAGTCTAAAAATCCATCTTTATGGAGTTTAGAAATGTGTTTCTCATGTATATGGCCAAGACGACAATGCCATAAGTAAGTGTTGTTTACATCATTGGGTTTAGATTTCTTGTTAATGTTATAGATATCATTATCACGATTTTCAAGATCAAGGATATAAAGGTCATTGAATGAAATAGCAGTACAATAATGCATATCACTCTTGTAAATAGAAAACTTCTTATCACATATAAGAAAATTAAAACCTTCATTAACCAAACTTGAAATCGAAATAATATTCATACTTAAAGCTGGAACATAATAACAATTGTTCAAAACAAGTATAAGTCCACTAGGTAAAGTAACTTCATAAGTTCCTACGGCTAATGCAGCAACTCTTGCTCCATTTCCCACACGTAGGTCCACTTCACCATCTTCAAGCATCCTTCTGTTATTTAGACCCTGCACATTTAAACAAATGTGAGATCCACATCCAGTATCCAATACCCAAGAACTAGAAGTAGATAGGAATATATCTATAACAAAGATACCTGAAGTCGAGGCAACACCTTTGCTCTTCTTCAGTGCTTCCTGATATTTCTTGCAGTTTCTCCTCCAATGTCAAATCTCATTGCAATGGAAGCAGACTGCGTCCTCTTGGGACTTGGGCTTAGCCTCTTTGGGTTTGGCAGCCTCTTTGGGTTTGGCAACACTTGCCTTAGGATTAGCAACTTTTGCCTTTCTCTTACCCTTGAAACCTTTCCCTTTGTTAACCATCAACACTTGATCAGTTTTCTTTTTAACGATATTGGTTTCCGTAGTGCTCAACATTTGAATTAGCGCGGAAAGGTTCTTATTCATGCCCCCCATGTTATAGTTCATTATGAAATTATTAAAACTTTCGGGCAATGAATTCAATATCATGTCAGTAGCCAACTCTTGGCTAATTGGAAAATCGAGCCTCTCAATATGCTCGATGTGGCCCTTCATCTTTAGAGCATGGGGACCAACAGCTTGTCCTTCATTCATCTTTCATGAGGTTAGGGCTTTAACTGTGTTTTATCTTTCCTGCCTTGCTTGAACTTGAAACATTTCCATCAGTCGATTGTTTAGATCAACTGTCCCCAAGTGCTCAAGATCCTTCTGAAGGCTCTTGCACATGGTGGAGAGCATAAGGCAACCAACATCAGTAGCATTACGCTTATGCTTCAGATATTGATCCCTCACTGCCCTAGTAGCATTGGCAACAGGTTCAGGTGGAACAGGTTCCTCGAGAACGTACAGTTTTTCTTCTTGCCTGAGAACAATTCTCACGCTATGGATCCAATCCATATAGTTTGTACCATTCGCTTCCAACTTTTCCTTCTCAAGGATAGATCGCAGTGACAGATGATTATTGTTTGATGCCATTTATTCTATAAAAAAATATACATAAAATATGAACACATATAAGTAACACATATTATATGAAAAGTATAATGCATTTATATGAAAATAAATGATCCCACTAAATTATACACCTTCCAATGCAAATAAGCATAATATACATTTAATGGGCTAAGATCCAACTTTAATTTAATCTCAAGTACGCTATGGCGCACCACTCAAGAATGAAATTAATTAGGTAGAAAACATCAATCATATCGTATATGACTCTTAGATCTTTTATGAGATTTATTTAAGACATCATATGTCTAAGCATATTTTAATCTCATCTTATGCCTTGGGTCCAAAACCATTTTGATAACCCAATTAAGTTCATCCACTTTAAACGTATAGGAACCACCATTTCCTCATCTTGCTCGCAAACGGATAGAATCAAAGTACCTTGCTATGGCAAACCCACCCAAAACTATCCGAGTGGTCTCAAACTTAAAAGTTAAATGAAGGTTCTTTAAAACAGATTATAAGAATATCAACAAAGATAATAATGTACACCAGGTAAGTTCCCAAGAAAATAGGTGAGCCACAAGGACTGCTTAAGTACCAAATCTTTCCTTCGACAGAACTCTCCTAGACATGTACAATTACAATATCAGCTTGATTGCAACATAATCAATACTTTGTATACTGACTTGTTTCTCACAAACAATCAGATTCCTTCAAATTTTGCGTAAACTGACTTGTTTCTCATAAACAATCAGAAAACAAAAATTTTAATGTTTCAATTTAAACATTCAGGAAATTATAATTCAATGTTTCAACTAAACATCTAACAAAGCTCTTAACACATAAGAACATATAATTCATGCATCGCAACAATTAATAAAATCACATTTAAATTAATTAAGCATGCATAAACAATGAATTAATCTAGCATAGCCCTATAAATTTAATTTCCGTAAATTTACAAGAACTGCATTAAAAATGTAAACATATCGGATTATAAACATAATCACGCAGTTAGCGGGAAAATTTAACAAACTGATTTTGCCCAGATTTGGCAAAGTCGTCGCGTGACGTAAACTTCCAGAAGGCCGGATCCGTCGTGCGACCAGACGAGCCCATCTGACTACCCATGGCCAACTCTGTCGCGTGACTAGAGTTGCCAGATTTGCAGATTTTTCCAGCTTCAATCAATTCCAATCATAAAGCAATTAAATCACATAAAACAACCTTTTAACAGATTTAATTCAACATAATCAGAAAACGATTTTTCACATTGTTTCACATAAACAATTAAAATTCTACCGCATACAAAACATGCAAAGAACATATAAACAATTTATATAAATTTTCTAGCATGTTAATTCAAACTTAACCATACGAACGGGGCTCTGATACCACTGCTAGGTTTTATGGGTCCATGCGCAGCGAAATTTAAGCATAATTAACACAAAACCCAAGAGCCCTAAGTTCCGTTCTATACGATTAAATTGAATTTCTATGAGATAGAATTTTACCAACCTTAAATGCTTTCCGTTCTTGAGCTATCGAACAATTTATCAATGTGATTTTGAATCACAAACTTCGATCTTCAAAAACTTGAATATTCAGATTAGAACTCTAGGCCTTGATCGTCGTACGAGCGAAGACCCTCTAGTATTATCCACACCTTTGAATGAACCAAGAACGGTTCTTGAGGATTGCTAGATCCTTAAACCATAGAAAGAAATTGAGAAACATTTATGGTGATTTTTCTTTTCGAAAATTCGTCTGTTATTCGGCTGTTCACAGACCTCATATTTAGACTACAATAGTATTAATATTTGTGCCCTCATCGTATTAGGAAACAAGGCTGTAAACTGCCTCTGGGCAAGATCTATCGCGCGATGACTCTTGCCACCTCTGGGCAAGATCTATCGCGCGATGACTTTTGCCAGATTAGGAACTCTCAATTTTCTTCCTTTGGTTTAACCAATTCATTCTAATTGCGTGTGACCCAATAGGATTATATTATGTTGGCAATGAGCCCGATCATATCGACCCTCATAAAACATAAGCGGACTCTAGCAAGCCATTATGTCTACCCAATTAATATAACGTAAGAGTTCACGTTTCCAATGGTACACTTCCATTTCTCCCTTTGTCTCAAGATGTTATATTGAACACAAGTCATGGTCCATGTCAACTTGTATTTGTTCAATGCTTTCTCGATATTGAGTATAATGATAATCCAATCACATTGGGATATGGCCATACACTTTCATCACTATCACTCATCGAGGGGCCCAAGCAAAACATCTCTCTTTCGAGGGACAAATTCCATCTTGACTTATCATCCTTCCCATCATGAATTCGATCATGCCAAAGATAGCCTTTATAAATATCGTGCTAAGATATCGTTTGACTAAAATCAAACATAACTTTCATCATATGTAAGGTCATGATAATCTCAAGTCTAGGGACTAAATGAAGTGACCATATGAGATTTAATTATGACATTTGACCATGACATAAATCTCATACGGGTCAAGTCCAGTCACTTGTTCACTAATAAGTACCCATAATTTTAATGTGCATCTCTAAGCATATAATCATCATATAATTATCCATTAATAATTATGCTAATTATTCACTTAATAATTAGGGACGGATATTATTACAATAAATATGCAAAATATATAATAATCAAATAATAAACTTTTCATATAATAATAAATAATGTCAACATATAGGTCTATCAACTATAGGCCTAGGGCATAACACTAACAATATTTGCCCCTGAAAATTCATGTGCAAGACACATGCCATGTTTTTTTAATGAAAGTTAGGTTTTTAACAATTTTTTCATTGGATTGCAACAAAAAGTCAATGTGGGGAAGGAGGTTGCAAAAAATTAAATGTTGATAATCACATTGCAGTAGTTGAACAAACTTGGGTAACTAATATGCAATTTGCCCAATAAAGTATAAAAACTTGTTCCAAGGTCATGGGCAAATTGCAATTTGATATATAACCTGAGTTTTACACACAGTTTCAATACACTACCTAGGTGTTAAAATGTGTCAATCTGATTTGTAATTTTGCATTTTTTTTTTTTTTGCAATCTAGTATAAAACTGACAAACAGTTAATTTTCTAACGAAATCAAAGTCATGTGCCAGGCACATGACTTTTAAAGGGGGCTCTCTTTCGTCTCAAAGTTTACATAATCTAGAGGACTCATATTTATATACAAATTATATGAGTCCTAATTATATTAGGATTCTAACAAATCTCCTTATTTTAATAGTAAATATACTTTTAATTGGAAATATTGCTAACTAAGATAACTCTGTTAAGTTGCCTCAATACCAACATAGATAACTAAATATTTTATTTATTCAAAAATATATCTCAATATCCTAACACAAACTCACAGATCTTAATAAACCAGACTTGACCCAGATTAATTGTGAAATTCACAAATTTTTACTTTATATTTGAGCTTATTTTGCAGCCGTCTGAAATGATGGATGGAGGGCACTGACCATGATACTTGTTCATTTCAGGAACTCCCTTTTTATTTACAGTGAGATATTTACCCAGAATGACGGTTACTAATTCCTTTTATGACTCTATAACTTCCTTTCAACCGTCACGTGGAGATACACTTGTCAAAACATTAAGACTTTTCGTATTTCATCATGGAAAAGCCTCAATATTTTGTGGGCAATTGTTTCACCCTAAAAAATCCACTTAACATGTTCTACGTCTTGGATATCAATCTTGTGGTAACGTCTTAACTTACCTCTTGGACTAATGCCTTGAAACTGTTTGTTGTATTTTCCTATTTTTCAGGAACATAAATAAAAATAAAAATAACCATTTAAACGACTGATCTTCATCAACAAATGGCGAGATTCTAGGCGGAATATCATCATGTCATTCAAGTTGTTGTTTTTTCAGTTACATTCATGCCTATATATTATTCCTAGAGCGCACATGTATACACGTTACACATTTTTGCTTACTCTCACTCTACACTTGTACTCGAAAACTACAATACTCAATAATATTTCTTTGGTTTAGGTAGGCTTTCCAAAAGCCTCCCGAGGTTTTTCCCTCGAACGATTGTTCTACGGGTTTCTTCGTTTCATCCCTGCGTTCATCTTGTTTTGTGAGTTATATTCCATTTGTGCCCAAACATCCTTGATATGACTGTAAGTACCCAAATCCGGATCGTCCAAATCCGTCAGAAAGTTAACCGAAATTCGTTAACTGGCCCGCTCCAGGTTAACCTAACTTCGTTAAACTCCCGTTCTTCGTGCCAACGAGACGTCTCGGGACCGCCCTTGCATCCCGACGTCGAACCGTACTTAACACGTGACATCTCACGTAAAAGTATGGCTTTCCCCGAAAACGCATTTTCCGGCACTTTCCGGGCGTTTCGGACATTTCCTGACCGTTATTTTAAAAACGGACAAAACCGGACCAGGAACGAACTCCCACACTTCGGTGAGTCACAGGACACGTGTCCTGCATGCCACCTCCCCTCTAGTCACTCGTCAATCACAAATCAAGGCCAAAAGACCAAAAATACCCCTGGTTTGCAAGCCAAGTCGTACGGACTCACTGTGCAATTTTCCTGAAATTGCCAGCAAGTCCCCGCATTTCCAAAATTCCCAAAACCCCGAATTCACCCAAGTCCCACGGACTCCTACTGCAATTTTCACCCTATAAATAGAAGTTGCTGTCAAAGGCAAGGGAAGAGGATTTTGATATCAAAAAATCACATACCCCACGGTCCAAACTGGTTTCAACCCCTCCCGAGCTCCCGTTTTGTCTCGATTCGCGTGAAACTTTCGTATTTCGATCAAATACGCACCCTACAACTTCGAAACAACCTTTCGAATAACTTTTCGTGTCCCGTGCACACCTCCCGAGCCAAAGGAGTCGACCCTAGCCATAGGTACAACTCCCTCTCTCTGAATCTTACGTTCTGTCTCGGTTTACGCGCCAGTCGCTATAACTGTCTCGAACGTCATTGTCAAAATGTAGACGCCTCCGTCTAACGGGGTCCGATACGTTTTAGCCCCTCGATCCTCTTCTCTTTCCGTAAGAGAAGTAATCACGGGTTAAAACGGCGTTCCGACCCCGTTCCGTTTACTTTCACGTCATTTACAATTCCGAGCCGTTTGGCCTCGTTGATCGTCATTTACAATTCCGAGCCGTTTGGCCTCGTTGATCGTCATTTACAATTCCGAGCCATTTGGCCTCGTTGATCGTCATTTACACTTCCGAGCCGTTTGGCCTCGTTGATCGTCATTTACAATTCCGGATCGTTTGATTCCGTTGACACCGCTTTAAATACTGTCATTTACAAGTCCGATCCGTTTGGATTGTGATAGTATTTACTTTTCAAAAGTCCGAGTCGCAACCCGATTCGTTGATCGCATATCATTTAATACGCATTTTTCCCGTAAAAATCGTTAACAATGTAATGCCCGGTTCAAAACCGGAGTTCGTCCGTCGAACTCTCTTTCAAACGCTACAAAATGACGTTCGGCCTCCGAACGCTCGTCTTCAAACTCAAAGCCGCCATTTGACACTTAAAATCATTTAATACGCATTTTTCTCGTAAAAATCGTTAACAATGACTCGTACGGTTCAAAGTCGACGTTTGCCATGCAAACGCTCATTTCAAACTCAAAATCGACGTTTGCCACGCAAACGCTCATTTCAAACTCAAAGTCGACGTTTGCCACGCAAACGCTCATTTCAAACTCAAAACCGACGTTTGTCATTCAAACGCTCGTCTTTTCAAACAAACTCACCTAATCAACGTTTGTCACTCAAACCAAGATTAAGCTTGTCATTCAAGCCCCCATTTCAAAAGACACACACACACACACGATTTCGAGAAAGGTAGAAAGACTCGTCATGCGAGGCGTTTCGGGCGATCTCGTAATACTCTACCCGAAACGTAACGTGACCTCCGAACCTAACAATCTCTGGTACTAGAAAGCTTTTTACTCGTTTTTGCTGCCAATAAAAATGATCCCCGTTTTCAAAGCCTTTTCCTAAGTTTTTGCTACCAATAAAAAGGACACCATTTTCAAAAGCCGTTTCTCAACGTTTGGGCTCAAAATACAAAACCGTGTGGCGACTCCTCATTCTGCTCCTTCCCGTGAAGCGAGGTCTCAGACACCAACCCCCCGCGAAAGACAACCGCCTTTTCCGCCGCCCCGCGCGAAAAGATCGGGTAATTTCAGTTGGGCGACTCCAACTGGGACAAAGATACTTTTTCAAAACTACCGTTGTTTTCTAAAAAGCCTTCTGTGGGTCAAACTTTCGTTTACCCTTCCTCGTTTTCGTGTGTGTGTTACTTTAAAACCTCGAACGGTTTTTTCAAAAGGCATTACATTGTCAACTTTTCAAAATCTTACCATGTTTGTGCATTCCCATTCATGTTTGATTTTCATGCTGTCTTTTGAACTGTGCATCATAAATTCTTTAAGACACATTCTCAAAAATCTGTTTTTACTCGTAAAAGAATTTTAGTGACCGCACACTACGCGCACTTGCCGCCTCGGAACACCGCACTTCACGTGCACTTGCCGCCTCGGTACACCGCACACTACAACCCCTAACCCGGATGGCCTTATCGGCTGCACTCAGATTGGTCTCGCGACACCTTTCGGGGGCGCACGGGGTCGTCCCAAACATCCCATCCTAGCCCGTGTAAGCCATGCACTCCTTTGTGTCACACTTTGTCCAAGACCCCGGTTGGTTTTTGGCTTAGCTCGTGTCATAAAGCCTAAGTGTATGTTTTTCACGCTGGGCCCCGCTCCGAGTCAAGCTCGAGAGTTTTAGACCAAAGGTCGTTCCCGACCCGAAGTCTTGAGCTTTTCAGCCTTGACTTTGACGCGGAGCTCTACAAAAATATACCCGAAGGTTCAATGATGACGCCGTGTCACCAAACCTCGCCGTATGTACCGTGCCAGCCACAACTTGGCCAACGCTAAAAGCTAAAGGTCACTCGCACAAGCGAGTCAGGAGAGGTCATGCCCAAATTTTGGCACGACTCCCGCCTTAACTTAAGGACGTTGACCCCGACCGTGGCCCGTACGCCGCACACGTCGAAAGTTTGCGTGATCAGCTAGCCTTAAGTTCACTTTTTCCTTTGTCGGTGGAACTCGCTTGCCTTATCAGACCTCGCTCGGGATAGTCCGTCCTGAGAAAGATGATCTACAATGGAAACGAGGGGCTTATAAGCGTAGTGACGAGATCCACTGATTAGAGCTCTAGGATTAGTTGCGAAAAAGAAGACACGCTCTTTTCCAACCAATTAGGACTCGAGAAAACGCGCTTTAAGTAAACTTTAATCAGTAGCGCACATTGCACAAGCCCGAAAACCTTGAGCCAAATACCCTTTTCCGAAGCCTAAACCCTTCCTTCCGTTCCCTGCAGCGAGCGAAAGTGGTTGATTTCCGGCCGCGCCTTGCCAGATCACAGTAACGGCAAGGCGTCGAGGCAAGTTCTTCGGTTCCCTCAGTTCCTCAGCCAGTAATTTCCGACATGTCTAGCTCACTGAGAAATCGTGACGGGGAAGGACCCCGCCACCGGTAACAGATATGACATTGGAAGAAGCCATCCGGGCTTGTGAGGTTCACAAGAGGCGAAGAAGATCAGCAGAATTTCGTGGTACAGCTTCTGAATGAGCGTGGTATAGCAGCTATCCCCAGTCAGACGGTACTTTTGTCCTGGTAGAGGACGACGATGCCCCAAAACCAGTTCACCAAACCTTCAATCAGGTTCCTCCCCGCCAACTTACGGGATGCCTTCCAACCAAGGAAGCAGCCGACCTAGGCTCCATGTTGCCACCTCTCAAGCAACCCTGTCAATTTTGGTCAGCCCAGTGCTACACCCATCACTCAATATCACCAGCTCACTGCAGACCATCTCAGGATGCCAATATCCCTCAGTACCCTCCCGGGTTCGTCCCGTTGCCTATACACGAATCCACTAAACACCAGGGGACAAACCCCGATGACAGCTTCAGAAAAGGCTCCCGTATATGCTCATATACCAAGCCTTCCACCTCCAATCACTACCGCTCACGTGGCAGCACCCGGCGTTGAGCCTCACAGTCCACCACTGGACCCAACCTTGCTTTGGATGGTCGAGCAGATGAAAGACCGAAAGCCACCATGAGCAGCTCCAAAGCAGGAAACGTTCAAATCCACAGATCCGGGCATGGTCACGCCTCTCCCTGCCAAGTTCAGAATGCCGGAGATGGACCGATTCGATGGAACCGAATGTCCTCAAACGCACGTCGACACTTACGTTCTTGGCATGAGAGCAAAAGGAGCAACCCTCCAGCAAATGGCCGACCACTTCCAGCATACGCTCAAAAGCTCAGCGTTACGATGGTTTCTGAGGGTCAAGCCTGCGGATCGCCACACCTGGGAACAGATCAGTAACATCTTCCTGGAACGGTACAGATCCAACTTAGAGTGGGAAACAAGTCGCGAGGACTTAATCACCACTGAGCAGAAAGCGGATGAAAGTGTTGGGGAATTCTACAAGAGATGGAGCTAGAAACTCTCCGAAATCATGGAGCCACTCTCCAAAGACGAACAGATGCGGATCTTCAAGTCTTGCTTGAGACCGTCCATCAGAACTCTCATCAGTCACAATTTCTTCCCAGATCTCCGGGCCATGGTCAATGCCGGCTCACAGTTCGAGAAGGATCTCAAGGAAAAGTTAGCTACTGCACAGCCATACAGATACTGCTGGGCCAACAGCTGCATTCAATCTGCACTGGCCCCCAGCAATGAAAGATACGTCTGTCAACTACGTCCATCGGGGACAACGGTCGGGTGCGAAACCCAGTCCCCAATAGCAACAAATCTACTCCCGAGAAGCACTGCCGTACACTTCGACAAGTTGGACATGCCACTGAGCAAGATGCTAGAAGGGTTAATCAAGGAGGGTTTCATGGCTTAAGCCCAAGCGTGCCAATGTACAAACCCAGAAGTTCCCGTGGCAATGCGGGACAAGAGAAGCCCAAATATCGCGCCTTCCATCGGTGCAGATTCGCGCCGGCCATACCACCCTTGAAGCAAGCCGTTTGGGGTTACGATAACGAAATCCCGAACTTGATAGAAGAAGGCAGAGTATGCAGCAGCGCCTAGTGGGCCAATACGGCCGGGAATCACCGCTTCCAGAATAATAACGAAGCGTGAACTCCACTTGAGCGGGTGCCCAAGAAGTGTGCTTCTGGTAACCCGGTTTCTCCCTTACCTCTTTCACCGGATCCTCCTCACAATGTTCACATCGCCTACGATGTTTGTGGATCGCTCCGCCTCGCCCCCGGGAAAGTACGAGTCTCGAGAAACCGTCCGAGAAATCCTCCGAGAAAACGAGAAGAATAAATCCTCTCAACAAAGAATCGAGAGAAAGATACGAAGTTTCGGAGATACCGGGGCAGTAGGTACACTTCGGGAGAAACCCTCCGGAGGTTCGACTACTACGACCTTTGTACTCAGGCCACTGGGCCCTTCTTTTGCCTCCTGTGCCATTGCACTCTAGAAAGGCGATGTAAAGGTGGAAAGCCAGAAAAGCCCGGCCCAGAAACTGTAATTCGCACTCCTGGAACACCGGAATACCTCGGATCTTTGATAGTCTTACCGCGCCGGTCGAAATGGGCGCTCCAACCTCCGCGGGATCGCCCAAGATTCAACTTGTCCAGCCTTCCGAGCTGTGAGGCCAGAGGTAAAGGAAGATCAAGGATTCACTTTGGCAATCGCGCTCGATCAATGTGGTATAACCAAGTGGCGGCAACGCTGGGCGCCACAGTGTACCTAAACATACTCCCGAGGTTCCAAAGCAAAGGCTTTACTCTCGCAAGAGGAAGACAGAAACGGATGGCCGGATGA